>VZQC01000682.1:322912-335885 GCA_009823505.1 Rhizomys pruinosus | reverse complement strand
TTATTCTTTCTTTTTTTTTTTTTTTTTGGTATTTTTGAGATAAGGTCTCCCTTTAGTCCCAGCTGGCCTGGAGCTCACTCTGTAGATCAGGCTGGCCTTGAACTCACAGAGATCTGCCTGCCTCTGCCTCTGGAGGGCAGGACATTATTCTTTATGCCTTGCTGTTACATAGGTGCTAGACAGTGTAAAAAGTGAGCTTTTTAAAGCTTTAACTATTAGAGAACTTTATTTTTCTTACTTTAGTTCCTTGTTTGCTAGACCCTGAAGCCATATCCTGGCTGATGTGGTTTTGATTCTTATCTTGTTTTTATTCTGGTCTTTATGTTCCTCATTTTCTTTCTATAAACCTCCTGCTGAGGGGATTTTCTAAAGGCTACTAATCTTAAGAGTCAGATTGCTAGAATCCACAGCCTCACTGGATTTAGTTTCACTTTGCCCTACAATCCTCTTTTTAGTTTAAACTTTTTAGCTAAAACAGATCATTATTTCTCACAAAGGACTCATTTCTAGAAAGGGCACAGTTATGTGTCGCTTCCGTTACTTGAGGCGGAAGCAGGTGCCCTAAATGCTAGAAAGCCAAAAGTTAAGCAGGTTAGAAAAACAAGGATTAATATGAGAAAAAGAATTATTAAAATAATTTTAAGTGATGAAAAGAATTATTAAAAATAATTCTTTTTTAAGTCAGCTGGAGAGCAGACTTCAACCAAACGAATCAGGTCAATGGAACTTTGTCAAGCAATGAACCCCCCACAAATGGCTCTGCCAATTTCCTGTGAGACAATAATATCTAAGAAAAAAAACACAATAATTTTGACTTCAAGCACTGATTAAAGGATAATAAAAGATTATGTTTATCTTCTGTACCGTCTGTCTGGTAGCAGAGATTTCATATATCACAATAATTACTCTAAATTAACAATAGCCTTTTAATTTTTTGATTGAATTATTTTTATTTTATGTGTTTGAGGATTTTGCCGGCATGTATACAAGTGCACTATGTGTGTGCAATGCCTATGGGGGCCAGAAGAAGGCATTAGATCTTATGGAACTGGAGTCACAGACACTTGTTTGCCTCCATGTTGGTGCTGGGAAGTAAACCCAGGTCCTCTGAAAGAGCAACCAGTATATTAATGACTGAGTCATCTCTCCAGCCTCTATCACAAGAATAACTTTTTTGGTCTTTTTGAGACAGGGTCTCCCTGTAGCCCCAGCTGGCCTGGAACAACTTCTGTAGACCAAGTTGGCCTTAAACTCACAGAGATCTGCCTGCCTTTGCCTCCCAAGTACTGGGATTAAAGGCATGCACCACCACACCCAGCAACACAAGAATAATTTTAACTGCATTGTATTACCTTTACCATGTTCTTAACTTTAAAAAAATACATTTCTAGGGACTGGAGAGATAGCTCAGCAGTTAAAAGGGCTGGATGCCCTTGCAGAAGACCTAGGTTTGATTCTCAGCACCCACATGGAGGCCAACAACTGTCCATATCTCAAGTTCTAGGGGATCTGCCCTCTTCTCATCTCCCCAGGCATTGCATGATACAGGTGCAC
The DNA here is from genome assembly GCA_009823505.1 of Rhizomys pruinosus. NCBI lineage: Eukaryota > Metazoa > Chordata > Mammalia > Rodentia > Spalacidae > Rhizomys > Rhizomys pruinosus. The sequence goes on along the minus strand of VZQC01000682.1, from coordinate 334,331 downwards.
TTATATACACGCAGGCAATAAACTCATACACATAAAGATAACAAATATTATAATATTTTAAGTCAAAAATAAGCAAATAAATAGGTAAATAAATAAATAAAGTATTCCTAGTCCAAGAGACTACCAAAATAATTCAGTCTATTGCCACGGCCCTAGATTGCCTCCAAGAATCTGAAGGGAAGACCTTATTGCTTAATTTCTTAAAAGAGTAACTGGATTCTTGGGTTGGATTCTTTTTTTTTTATTTTAGAGACAGTCACATGCAATCAAACTTGTGATCTTCCTGCTTCTGCCTTCTGAGTGTTGGGATTACAATCCTGAGCTATCATCCTCAGCTTGAGGCTCTTTTAATGTAGTTGTGTCTCACAAGCCTTGATGACACTCATGGCTTGTGGTGAGTTGCAGTCCTGATGATTGAAATATTTTTGGAATCATTCTTCTATTTCATTTTTTAGCATTCATTTGATTTGCTTTGTGGTGTGTGTATGTGTATGTGTGTATGCACACACATGCTTTGGTGTCCATTTAGAGGTCAGAGGACAACTTGTGGGAGTCATCTCTCTCCTTTCACCACGCAGATTCCAGGTATTGAACTCAGGACATCAGGCTTGGTAGCAAATACCTTTATCCCCTGAGCCATCATAGTGGCTCTCTTCTGTTTTCTTCATGATTAGCATTTGGCTTCTATTGATCCATTATAGCCTCCTCATCAAACGGAAGCTTTGTGACATCTTTAGTGTTCACTACAAATGCTTTTTATTTAATTTTATTGTAAAGAACCCCATCCCAAAAGCCTTATACTTGCTAAGCAAGCACTCTACTGCTGAGCTGCATCGTTAACATATAGATTTTCTTTAAATATTTGCTGAAATGTGCTAGTTAATATTCTGAACCATAAGGGAGAACCTAGAGCTAAGAGGAAAATGGAATATGTCTGAAGGATAGAAAAATGAAAATAGGAAAGAAAGGAGTAAAAAAATAAGACTTTTCTATAGGATGATTTGAACTTAGATAATTTTTCCAATTACTTTGTAAATCCTTGCAGAATAGTCTTTTATGTACCAAAAAAATGGTTTAATGGAATGTCAATACTGTGCATGTTTTTAAACATTTTTTTTTTTTTTTTGGTGTTTTCGAGACAGGGTCCCCTGTAGCCCCAGCTGTCCTGGAACTCACTCTGTAGACCAGGCTGGCCTTGAACTCACAAAGATCTGCCTGCCTCTGCCATTCAAGTGCTAGGATTAAAGGCTTGCGCCACCACACCCAGCTTGTGCATGTTTTTAATTAATGTTAACTACCTCCAATAACATCGTTAATATTGTAGGTTAGATTTTTTATTTTATTGAAAAAAAATCAAAATTCCAACAGTCAGTGTGGTATGATCCTGAAGTCAATCTGCTTAATATCTAGAGGGTAAGGCACTAATAAAATTTTATACACATGAGAGTCCAATTTTTTAATGAAAACGATATTTTAAATCAGGCATATTAGAAACCAAAGATAGATGAGCTGTAAAAGTTGATTGCAATTTTCATGTAACAAACCCCACTATACCATTTTATTTAGTTTATTTCATTTATTATTGCTATGGGGGGACAGAGTGAAAGAGAAACACAGAGGTGTTCATGTGCTACACATATATGAACATCAAAGGATAATTTTTTTAGTTAATTTTATTTATTTCTGTATGTGTATGAATGTACTGTCTGCATGCAAGTCTGTGCACCCGTGTCGAGCAATGCCGCGGAGGTCAGAAGAGGGTGTCGGAGTCCCCTGGAACTGGAGTTCTCCTGGAATTGGAGTTTAGACGGTTCTCAGCCGCCATGTGGGTGCTGGGGATCGAACCCGGGTCCTCTGTAAGAGGGGTTGGCGCTCTTAACCGCTAGACCATCTCTCCAGCCCTCAAAGGATAATTTTTATACATTTTAAAATTAAATTTTGTGCATTTCATACAATATATTTCGATCATATGAAGACCCCTGTATTAGTTACTTTTCTTTCATCTTTTATTATTAAACTTTTTCCATAGGTCATACATCATTTCTCAAAAGTATTAGCTGCTTTTCTGTTGCTGTGATAAAACACCATGACCAAGGCAACTTATAGAAGGAAGAGTTTGTTTGGGTTATGATTAGAGGGTTGGAGTCCATAATGGTGGGGGAGGAGTGGTGACAGAGGTGGCCAGATCAGAAAGCCAAATGATCACATTGTCATGTAAGCATTGGAAGAAGAGACGGCTACTAGAAATCTGGTAAGGCTTAAGAACTCTCAAAGCCTGAACCCAGTGACATGCTTCCTCCAGCAAACCCACTCCTCTTAAATGCTCCCAGAACAGTACAACCAACTTGAGGACAAAATGTCCTAATATTTGGAGCCTAGGGGTGACCTTATTCAACCCACCACAGAGACTGCGGGAGACATTCTCATTCAAGCCACCACATTCCACTCCCTGACCCTTATGAGATCATGACCATATGAAATGAAAATGCATTTAGTCTATATGTTCTAGTTTCCTTTCAATTGCTGTGACAAAACACTCTAACCAATTCCAACTTAGGGAGGAAAGGGTTTATTTGGCTCACATCACCTAGGTCATAGTTCATCACTCAGGGAGCGCAAGGTAGGAACTCAGGGCAGGAACCCAGAGGCAGGAGCTGAATTGAAGCACAGGCCATGGAGGAATGCTGCTTACTGGCTTGCTCCTCTTCTGGTCCATGCCCAACCTGCTTTCTTATACTGTACACAACAACCTGCCCAGGGCTGGGCACTCCCACGTTACTCAACAATCAAGACAATACTCCACAGACAGACGTGACCACAGGCCAGTACAATGGAGCCAATTTCCCAATTGAGGCTCCCTCAACCCAGGCCTGTCAATTTGACACTAAAGCTATCTAGCACAGATACCTTCAAAAATGCCCATAGTCTTTACCAGTGTCAATACTATTCAAAAGTCCAGAGTCCAAAGTCTCTTCTGAGACTCAAGGCAATCTCTTAACTGTAAACCCCTGCAAATCAAAAGACAAATTGCATAAGTCCAACATACAATGGAACCAAATACACATTCCCATTCCAAAAGGAAGGAATGGGGCAGAGTGAAGAAATACCACACCAAAACAAGACCTAAAGCCAGCAAGACAAACATCAAATTCTGTAGCTCCATGCCCAACTTCTGGGACTTTACTTCTAAAGGGCTAACTTGGCTCAGCCCCTCCAACTTTGCTGCTTAGGCTGGTATCACTCTGTATGCAGCCGTTCTTGGCAGAAGTCACATGGCTCTAGGACCTTCATGTTCTTGGAGTTTCCAGTGAAAACCAGGCTTTACCTTCACAGCTTCACGCAATGGCTTATAAGGACCTCTTAGCCTGTCAGGGTCTTCTTAATGCAGAGATGCCCCTTTTGCATGCTGCCTGGATTTTCTGAAGCCACAGAGGAAGGATCGGAACTGATGACCCCCTCACTATTGCATGTTTCATGCCTCTAAAGCCAGAACCACATGAACCAAACCACCAAATTAGGCTGCCACCTGCGACAGACTCTGGCTTGCTTCTTCCACATTAGCAACCTTTCTATGCAGGTATTTTCCTTTCACAAGGTCGTAGACTTAGCCAGGTTGTGGTCTTGTCCTAAAGGTACTCTTTCTATTGTGTGAGTGCAAATCTGTTAGCCTCTTTTTCTTAGCTCCTATCTCTGAGCATCTGTTTCTGCACGTGCCTCACCTCCAAAATTAACCTTCCTAGTTGTCTTCTTCAATCCAAACCGTACACTCTGCATTTCTTACTGCCCCTTGCTCCTTTTCCATTGTAGATCTTGTGATAGAATGGAAACTTTCTGAAAATGAACTGGTTTCAAAGAAACTTGGTCACAGGAACCACTGCTCCTGGCTCTGCAGCCTGCCTACAGCCCCTGGAACAGAAAACTGTGCACCCCTGAAGGTTTTTGGAGGTGATACTAGCCCCATTTAGGTAAAATAGGAATTTAATGAAATAACTAAGGAAACAACTGTCTTAAACTCTGAATAATTGTGTGTGAATGTCAGAGTGAAAGTGACTGTTCCATGGCCATATGCAGGATACAAAATCTGAGAGGGTCCCAACCTTTGGTTCTGCAGATGTCCTTTCAGCTAAACATTCACTTGCCTCCCATAATAGAAAGTGACAAAGCATGGGGTTTATATGTGTGGCCTTAAGGTAAGACCTTTTAAGTGGCCAGAGAGGTGGCAGGCCAGGTGGGCATCTAAGTGAGGGAGAGACTAGTGATCTTCACCCCCTGTTGTGCACACAATACACGCATCCTATGCACATATTAAATTTTAAATGGGTTCCGCCTGGTCCAAGTATCAGTCCCAGACTGTCCTGCAGATGATACTGGACAACTTTAAACTAGATTATGTGGGAGATTATGGCATTAAGATGAAGCCCTCCAAACTGAGAACTTTCTGCAAAGTTGAGTGACCTTCTTTCAATGTGCTCTGGCTGCCAAGAGGCACAATGGACCTGTCTACCACTGGCTGCCATGTGAAAGAGGTTGGCGGCAACAGCCCAGGACATCCTGACCAATTCCCCTATATAGATTCCTGGTAAGCTTTAGCCCTCAGTCCACTAGACCGGCTTAAGATATCATATACTCCAGAGGATCCCCTGCTTACAAATCTATGCTTGAGTGGAAGGCACCAAGCCATACCATTCATCCTGACCATGAAGAGGACTCTGAACTCCCTCCACACTTGCTACCGATAAGCCCATTCACCAGTTTCAGAAAGCCCTGCTCCAGCTGCTGACCCCGTGCAACCCAAAATGCCTGGGGCTGCTGGCAGCTCCCATGAGAGAGATGGGCGAGAAGGGAAGTGAAGAGCTACTGAGCTTCCTACAAGAGGCAGGATACAGTCTCTAAGAAAAGGGCCCAGATCTGTCAAAAGGAAGTCATCTACCTGGGTATCACCTCAGCCAGGGACAAAGGAAAGTAGGGGAAGGACAAAAGCAAGTGACTTCCAGTATCCCTGCCCCAAAACAAAGAAACAGCTCTGCGAGCACCTGGTGGCTGGTTTTTGCTGGCTCTGGATCCCAGGGTTGTCTGCCATTACCAAATGCTTCCAAAATGCCCCCTGAGGACCCCCTATAGACTCAGTACAATGGGGAAAAGAGGAGGGAAATGCTTTTTTTTTTTTTTTTGAGGAAAATGCTTTTAAATAACTCAAGGAAAGGCTAAGCAAGCGAAGCCCCTGCATTGGCACTCCCAGATGTCACCCACCCTTTTTCCCTCTGTGTATGAGAAAAGGAGAGTTGGGCCGGGAGTGCTGACCTAATGATAAAACCGTAGACTAGGTCAACAGCACACTTATCCAGAAGACTAAAGTCCATGGTCTCGGGATGACTCCCTTTCTCCTAGGCCCTGACGGCAATGGTAGCACTGGTACAATAGGCAGACAAGCTGACTTTGCAACAAAACATCACAGTCAGAGTACCACATCAAGTCACCTTTTTGTTAAATGGAACAACCAGCCACTGGATGACTGGGTATCTAGTGGCTTGATAGCAGGCCATGCTGGGGGAGAATCTTGAGTCCAGATGGACTATTCAAACCCTAAACCCAGCCACATACTTTCTAGAAGATGAGGGAAAACCACTTTTTACCTGTGAGGAGGTTATGGAGGAGGTGTTGTTCTCCTACCTGGATTTACTTCACTCAGAATTGGAACTTTTCACTGATGGAAGCTGAAGTCTGCAACATAGGGAGTACTACACTGGGTACATGTGGCCACTATGAACAAAATCATGGAGGAGGTCTGACTCAACAATTTGTCTACTTAGAAGACTGAACTACATGCACTCATGAGAGTACTCTCTCTCACACAGAGGGAAAATGGGATACTGTCTATAACAACTCCTGCCCTTTGAACTTCCAGCACTCCTAAAATACCCAAATACCATCTAGAGGACAGAAAAGAGGCAGTAGACCAAGGAGCAACTGAAGACTCAAGGCTGATCACCTTGGACAGCAAAGTCATAGTCCCAGAGGGAGGCATACCCAGTTTTATATGGCAAGCCCAGAAGGTGACTCATCCAGAAAAGCCAGCCTTTTAAGACTTGGTGCAGGGATATCTAGTAGTCGTGAGGCTAGTGACACTTAGCCCAACACGCTAGCAAAGCCTGCCTGCGATGTGCATGGAACAACCCCAAACACGACACTTGAGCCCTATTGCTGCCACAGAAATGGGGATCCTACCCATTTGAGCATTTAGAAGTAGATTTCACAGACACCTAGCCCAGTAAGTAATACCAGGACCTATTAGTGATTGTTTGTTCCTTCTCAGGCTGGATGAAAGCTTTCCCCATCCACAATGAAAAAGCCCAGGAAGTGTCTTGAGCCTTAGTTGGAGAAATCATCCTACACTTTGACCCAATAAGCATTGGGTCAGGTGATGGCCCAGCCTTTGTCAGCAAAATTATTCAACAAGTGTCTGAAGCAGTGGGACTGACTTGGACCCTACAGACATGGTATTACCCATAGTGCTTAGTCATGGTTGAGAAGATAAACCAGAACCCTACAATCTGCAATAGCCAAGAACTGTCAGGGAACAAGACTCTTCTGGCCAGAGATCTTGTCACTTGTGCTGTTCAGGGTGTGATGCTCACCTCACAAGTATAGATTTTCCCTTTTGAAATGCTGTTTGGACACCCTCCCCCACTCCTCCCAAGAGACCTTGGAGACCGCCTGGAAAATGGGTGTAAACTTGCCTCCAGTAGTTTTTGAAAGACTGAGTTAACACCATCAAGGAGATCACTGGGCACCTGAATCGCCCCTTGACCCCTGCAGTCCAGGACCCCTTACACTCCTGGAGCCCAGAATAATGGCTCTTGATCAAGGTCCCAGTAAGGGGAAGCTTAGAACCAAGATAGAAAGGGCCATATCAAATCATACTTACAACCCTTTCAGATCTCAGAGTTGTAGGCATCAAGCCTTGTATACATCAAACCCATGTCAAGGCTACTGTGGACCCAAGATAGGAGTAGATTGTGAGAGCCACCTAAAACCAGCCTCTGAAGTTGACAATTTCAAAGAGACCTCAAGATGATCTCAAGATGAGAGCAATGACCTAGTGCCCACCCTGCCCCCTGATGCACCTTCTGATCCCACCTGGCCTGCATGACCCTGGCAACTAAGCCAATCTGGAAGGTGACTGTCCTAAGATGGCCCCAAGTCCTGGATACCTGTCAATATAACTAAGTCCCCCACCCCACCCCCGAGAGGGGCATGCTCTGTCTCCTTCAAGTGGTGCTTCCAGACCCAGGCAGACCCACATCCTCCTGCTGATCTCATCTTGCTTCTATAGGACTGCCTGCCCAAACAGCAAACTGCACTATCTACCCAAGATCTGCTGATAAGACTGCTGCGCATGGACGTGTGCCCAGGGGACAGGACAATGGATGTGGAGACTTCTACTGGTCCTTCCTGAAACATTGGTCACATGTGGACTTTGCTACCGAGGGGCCCTGGCAGGAAGCTCCCAACTTGGGACAAGGGATTAAAGCATTAAAGTTGTGATGGGTCCTGAGGGAGGAAACCTAGGGGATATTATATGGTAATTGACTATAGAAAAGTCCCTTCTATGGCAGAGCCATAACTTTGGGATGGGCTGGTATAACACAGTTGTAAGGGAACCCATGCGAACCATCTGACTACTGACTACTGAGTATAGCAGCTGGTGTGACAATGCCAGTTCAGCAGGGTTAATACTTTAGACCTTTGGGCCTCTAATCCAAAAGACACCCCCCACAGTAGCAGCCCATTTAATTTTTATCCCAATGCCCCTCTAAATAAAAATAAACATTCTCAAGCTCATAAACACCAATCATGAACTATCAGCCCAAGTCAAACCTAACCTGGGTGGGAGATGATTGCTAAATATATTTAACGGCAAGTCAAATGACCTATGCTAGGGTAGGAGTCACCAATTTAACCATAGTCAAGGGAACAACAAAAACACCCTGTCTAATTGGGACCCCAGTCCAAACCCTAGGACAAGCCTTGTGTATCATGGAGCAGGAAAATTCTACCTATCTCTCCCCCAAGTCCACAGCTCTGGAGACCACTTACTTCACTTGCCCAAGTGGCACACATACTTGCTACCCTGGGGAAGACTCCCTTCTTATCTTCCTTTCCCCCGACTTGGATATTCCCCAAGGTGAAGAACTATAGGCCTATCATCATAGACAAAAATGGGGTGTGACCCTTCTTCCTATTCTCTTGGGGGAAGCTCTGGCAGGCACAGGGGCCATGGGCGCTATGGCAATTGTACTCCAACAGGCTCAGCATAGTCAGTTATCCAGCCTTCTCACAGAAAGCCCAAGTTTAGTTCAACAAAGCATTGTCAATCTCCAGAATTAGATCGACTCCCTAGCAGCAATCGTACTACAGAACCACAGAAGTTTGAACTGGGTTACAGAAGAAAAGGGGGAAATTTATGACTTTTAGGGAAAGAATGCTGTTTCAGTGAAAACTATTCAAGCATAGTTAGAGAGAATGGAAGGCAACTACTGGAGAGAATAAAGACCAGGGAACAAGAAAATGAGTTTGTAATGCTGGCTGGCCCCTCCAGCAAGACTGATAGTCATGGTCTTCCTATCCCTCTTGTTCAGCCTTGTTTGATAAACTTGCTCACCAGGTTTATCTGAAACTGGATAGAGGCCATTAAACTCCAAGTGATTTGTCAGGACCATCAAAGAATCTCTTTGCCCTTAAATATATCCACAATACATAAGGGATTATGTTGATGAAGAGGAGAGAATGTGGTGGCAATGGAAATTTATGGGCCATTACATGGTTGTGAAGAATGTTGAACCATGGAATGCTCCCAAGATGAGATAAGAAAAGAATGAGAGAGGTAAATAGGAATATGCCCTTGCCCCTTGCTATTTATTACTCATTTACCTACTGTGCTAGATAGCTTGAGTGTCAACTTGACACACCTGGGTTGAAGGAGCCTCGACTGGGGAATTGGCTCCATTGGACTGGCCTGTGGCCATGTCTCCACTGTGGAGTATTGTCTTGATTTTTGAGCAGTGTGGGAGGGCCTAGTCCACTGTGGGTGGTGCCACCCCTGGGCAGGTTATTATGTACAGTATAAGATAGCAAGCTGGGCACGGGCCAGGGGAGCAAGCCAGTAAGCAGCCTGTGCCTCAGCTCCTGCCTCCAGGTTCCTGCCCTGAGTTCCTGTGGTGGGCTCCCTCAGTCATGAACTGTGAGCTGAATAAATCCTTTCCTCCCCAAGTTGGAATTGGTCAGAGTGTTTTGTCACAGCAATGGAAAGGAAACTAGAACACCTACCCTATACCTCCATTGAAATCTTTATTTGCCAAACTGCTGCATTATTGTGATCTTTTGTAATGTAAGAGAGGCCCAGCTGACTCCATTTTGAGTATAGCCACCATTTTAAGCAATTACTGGAACCTGCCCAATTCAGGGAAAAGGTTGATTGCTCAAAGACAGTTGCTCAAGGCCTCAAGAACAGATAACTTAAAATAACTGCTGGTATGTGAGGGCAGATGGACTGACCCAACATTTCCTTATTCCAGTTGCAGGATTGTGTCTAAAAATAACTGTTTGTATGTGAGGTGCCATTGGGCTGACCTAACCATGAGCTGTAAGCCTGTTATCCAATAAGGCTAGAAATCACCCAAACCCCGCTAAAATTCCCCTAGACCCTGTATAAAACCTGCAAGCCAAGTTATCGGGGTCGAAGCCTTTTCCCTCCCACCCCAGCATGCTGGTTTACTTTTTTTCCCCAAAAATAAAGTCTTGGTTTTCCATCCTTTGGTGTGTCTGGTGTGGATTTTCGAACCCTAACAGTAATGACTTGGTTAGGTATAAACTTGCTTCTAAAATACCGGTGCTTGCTTAACATCTGCATATCAGTTGACTAAACATTTCCTTAAAAACTTGATTTGGGGGCTGACATCACTACAGAACAATCTGAGTGTCAGCCTGCTGGCATGAATACATTTCCTCTCTTTCACCTGACTTGGCTGCTGGTCTCCAGAGTCCCAGAGATTCCCACAACAATTTTTGTAATATTCACCATTAATAATCACACCACCAGTTCTATGTTAGACTGTCTTGAAATTTCTTCCACCAAACAAATTAGACCATTGCTTTTCAACTTAGCCTCCGGTAAACTCTTAGGCTCAGGAGAGACTGCAGAAGATGCTTTGCCAACATATCTCCACTTAAGTCCTTATGTTCCTCTGGAACTACTTTGCTTTCAGCATTACTTTCTTCTGGGCTCCTACTAGAACGGCCCAGTAAGCTCTCCTTATAGCAGTCACTTTTCTAGTCCAAACTTCCAAAGCCTTTCAAATTTCTCCAAAAACCCACATAGTCAACTACTTCACAGAAACAACCCACTTTCTGGTACAACCTCTGTTATTAGTTACTTTTCTGTTTGTCGTGATAACATGTAATGACAAGGCAACTTATAGAAGGAAGAGTTTACTTGCTTATGAGTCAGAGGATTGGAGTCCATAATGGAAGGGGAGGCATGGCAGCAGAGGTGACAGAGGATTGGAAAGCTGAGTGATGACGTCTTTAAGCAGTCATGGGAAGCAGAGAGGGTGACTAGAAATCTGGTAAGGCTTAAGAACTCTGAAAGTTGGGGGCTGGAGATATGGCTCAACAGTTAAAACCACTGACTTATTCTTACAGAGGACCTTGGTTTGATTCCCATCACCCATGTGGTGGGTAACAACCGTCAATAATTTCAGTGCTAGGGGTTCAACTAGAAGCACTGCATGACATGACTGCACCTACCTACATGCAGGTGATATACTCATACACATAAAAATTAAAATAATAAATATGCCCGGTGTCCTAGTTTGTCTTCCATTGCTATGACAAAACACTCTGACCGACACCAACTTGGGGAGGATAGGGTTTATTCAGCTTACATCTCCCAAGTCACAGTTTATCACTTAGGGAGCCCAAGGCAGGAACTCAGGGAAGAAACCTGGAAGACAGGAGCTGAAGCACAGGCCATGGAGGGATGCTGTTCACTGTCTTGCTCCCCTGGCTCATGCCCAGCCTGCCTTCATATACTATACACAACCACCTGCTCAGGGTGGCACCACTCATTGTGGGCTGGGCCCTCCCACACTGCTCGACCATCAAGACAATACTCCACAGATGTGGCCACAGGCCAATCCAATGGAGCCAATTCCCCAATTGAGGCTCCCTCAACCCAGGTGAGTCAAGCTGACACTAAAGCTATCCAGCAAAATTGACCCCTTGTCAACTTGACACACAAAACACATCACTATTAAACCACCACCTTTCCAGTTCTTATCCCCAAAGTATGATGTTAACATTAATCACAACCTAAGACAGTACAACCTTAAAAGCCCCACAGTCCTTAAAATGTCCAAAC
>VZQC01000682.1:304308-321483 GCA_009823505.1 Rhizomys pruinosus | reverse complement strand
AGACTTTGGACTGTGGACTTTTGAATGGCATTGAGACTGGAAAAGACTGTGGGGACTTTTAAGGTTGGACTAAATGCATTTTGCATTTTATATGGTCAGGAGCCTATGGGGGCAAGGGAGTGGAATGTGGTGGTTTGCATGAGTGTCCCCCATAGGCTGTAAGTATTCAGACATTTGTCTCCAGTTGGTGGCACTGTTTTTGGAGGTCTTAGAAGGTGTGGCCGTGTTGGAGGAAGTGCATTGTTGGGGGCAGGCTTAGTGAGTTTTAACAAGCCTCGTGGTCTACAGTCGCCCTCTCTCTGCTTCCTGTGCTCTTTGCGAGATGTGACCCTCGGCATGCTGCTCCAGATCCAGCCGCCATGCCTCCTGCCACAATGGACTCTAATTCCCTGGAACCATCAATCATAAGCTCAAATAAACTCTTCCTTTTATAAGTTCCTTGGTCATGGTGCTTTATCACAGCAACAGAAAAGTGACTAATACACCTATGGAGTCAAATTTGTGTCTCCAAATACCTTTCAGTGGGACTCCATCCACTGGAGCCTGTTTAACCTACCCAGCATTGTCCCCTTAAAGAAGACTGACTCTCCCCTATCTAGCTATCAGTAGCTAGTAGTTCCTCAGCTAGGGTTGGGGTTTATTACTTCTTCCCCAAGTTGTGCTGGGATTTTGACTTGAGCTTACATAGGAGTTGTCCAAGGTGTCACACTTTTGTGAGTTCATATGAGTAACTTCTCAGTTGTCTGGAAAACTCTGTTTCCCTGTGACCCTCCATTAAGTCTGCCTCTTATGCTTTTTCCACCTCTTTTGCAATGATCCCTTGGGATGCAGAAGTTTGATATAGGTTTCCTATTCAGAGATAAGCACTCTGCGATCTCTTATTCTCTGCATGTTGGCCAATTGTAGATTGCTGTGTTTAATCAACATCTGCTGCATGAAGACACTTCTCTGATGATATCTGAGAGATGTATTAATCTATGGGTGTAACAATGTCATTAGGTGTCAATGTAATGCTATGTTTGTTTAGCAGAAAAATAGCAGCAGGCTCTCCCCTATAGCTTGTGACCTGTATATCTAAGAGTTCATAGGTCTGATATCTATGTCAAGTATGAGCTTCATTTTGTCAAGCAGAGCTTAAATTCAATCATAAAGTGATTGGCTACTGTTAGGAGCATAGTTAGTGTGTAGAAGTTGTGTGAATTATAAGTAGTTAAGATTAAACTAACAGTAGATAATGCGTGAAATGTTGTAACCTTAAAGAAATTATTTTAAAATACCTAGGAAATGAAAAAATCCATTTTCCATATACATCAATTTTTAGAAAATATTCAGAATTCTACTTATGATGGATTAACATGAGTGTGTGTGTGTGTGTGTGTAATTTTTTTGAGACAAGATCTCTTTATTAGGCTGAAAGATGTCATGTTTGAAGGCTCTCCTTGGCAAGTCCAAACCACCATTAGTTCTGCCCTTGTGCTCCACACTGGGGTTTTCCCTTCCTATGATATAAGACAAGATTTCTTCTAGAACAGAACGAACTCCAACTTTCTGTGTAGCCAAGGACAACCATGAACTTCTGATCCTCCTGCCTCCACCTCCCAAGTGCCAGAATTACAGACGTGTGCCACCACTCTCAGCTTTGACAATGGTTTCATTAATGAAATATCAAATGTGATTTGAACTCTGGCTACTGAGGAATAAAAATGACTCAAATCTATTTTTCCTGAAATGCTGAGTATTGCCTATACATTTAGTACTTTTAGCTTAACCATAAATTTATTTTTATGGAAAAAACACAGCAGTATCTGATAAATATATGCAATATTTTCCACTTAATTAATACCTTGGGGCAGGTTCTTTATAAACAGAAAACAAGAAAGAGCACATTAAATATCCCCAACAGTACTCTCTGCATACTATTTGGCTCAGACATAAGGAAGACAGTTTGGTTTTTTTTAAGCAGTAAGCCAGACAGGTACCAGACTACCGTTGAATACCCTGTAACCAAGTACAGTAACGTAATCCATGAAGAAATAATACTGTCTGCAGCCTCATACATGGCAGAAATAAATATGGTTCATTTTACCGTCACATTAGAAATGTACTTAGAGGGTAACACTGAATAGACAAGGTATTTTTGTTTCCATTGTTAATAAGAGAGGAAGGCTACTAAAATATTTTCTCCTTGGTTACACATACCAACTGGGTCCCTCCTCTGCCTTCCAACAATCACTCCCAAGTGACTACCTAGTGTACATTTACTAGGATCACTATAGAAATCAGGCACTAATCAGGGAATATCTGCCACAAGGGACCAGTAATGGGTTGCCAATTATTGCATATCACATCATGTTTCAAATACAGATGAGGTTGCCATCTGGTGGACTTTCTCTTAACTAAATGCAAATAAAATTTACAAATACTTGCATAACAATCTTATACGTGATATCAGAATAGAGTTTTCACTTACCAAAAGAATAGAGAGTTTTAAAATATTCATCGAGTGTTCATTTTATGGTTTTTACTGAGAAAGTATCTGTTGGAAAGTAAGTATACAGAGGCTTAAGATATAAAAGAAATGTGGCCCTGTTTGGCCATGGGGATTCAGGGTTAGATAAATGCAGAAACTATAAATGGTTCAATCTGTAATCCATCAGCCAACTTTTTGTTTTTCCTCTTCTGTCCTTCCTTTCTCTAATGGAACTCTCTAAATGTGATGATTCTAACTATACAGTGTGACATCTACACTTTCAGAGGCATAACAATAGATTTAAACAGTGTGAAACCAAACCAGACACATGTATGTTTAAATATAGACATGAACTGTGGCTTGTGGTCATCTAACAACTTTATAAAGTTTGTGATTCATAAAAGGGAGCAAGTAGGTACAATTGCCACACGAGTTTGATGACCCACATTAAAGAAAAAAAAAGCCAGATGATGCTGTGGCAGCCATCTGCAATTTCACCACTCCCATTGCAAGATGGAAGGTGGAGAAAGGAGCCTCTCCTCAAGCTCCCAGGCCGAGTAGCCTGGAACATGCAGTGTAGCAGCAATAACAAGACAGACCCTGCCTCCAAAAACAAGGCAGAAGGAGCAAACCAACTCCCAGCCATTGTCCTCTGACCTCCATATATACATACTGCTCAAATGCCTCCCCCAAACAGACAATAAAAAATAAGTAAATAAGTATCTTATGCCTGCTGTTTGGGTTTATTCCTCCATCAGTTCTCAGGAACACATTTCTTGGCTTTAAGAAAAAGTAAGGGAACTGATAGCATAGGTTTGGTACTATGCTTATATAAACTATATTAGTTAAATCGAAGGAATTGATTTTGGAAAAAAAATGTACTTTGCTGTCTTTATACAGGTATCATATCAGTTTTTGACTTTTTAAAAAATTGGAGTTCCAAAATTTTGGTGGTGGTGGTAATTTCTTTTTCTTTTTTGAGGCAAGGGAAAGCTTTCCATTAACACCATCATATTTGTATAAAATAAGATCAAATCACATTTACAGGGCTGGAGAGATGGCTCAGTGGTTAAGAGCACCGACTCTTCTTGCAGAGGACCTGGGTTCGATTCCCAGCACCCACACGGCAGCCAAGAACCATCTTTAAACTGGGTGTGGTGGTGCATGCCTTTAATCCTAGCACTTGGGAGGCAGAGGCAGGTGGATCTTTGTGAGTTGAAGGCCAGCCTGCTCTACAGAGTGAGTTCCAGGACAGCTGGGACTATAGGGAGACCCTGTCTCAAAAACCAATCTCATTTACAAATAGATAAATGAGCAAACGATTAATAAAAACATCGACTTTAATACAAATGTAATTATTGTTTTGAATAGAACATCACAACTGCAATTGTGATGTTTATGGTGTTATGTGAATGGGTATTTGTGATCTGGGATTCATTTTATGTGTGTGTGTGTGTATGTACGTGCACCACTTGTGTGCAGGCAACTGAGGAGGCCAGAGGAGGGTGTCAGATTCCTTGGGACTGTTATTTTACCTTCATCCTATATAAATGGCCTAAGAGCAAAGTGAACAAAAAATGCTGACATCTTAAATAATTCCTTAATTAAAAATCTTCATCTCAACTTATCATTATTCCCAACTTAAAATTCCTTTGTAAAATGTTCAGTGATGTTTAAAGGTGCTTAAAATAGTAAGCAATCAAATTACTATAATGTTGGTTTGAACTACATGCATATATATAACAGTATTATATATAATATATGTTATTTTGGTACAGACATTTTGTTTTGTTTTAATTTATTTATTTTGTAAAATAGATTTTATTTTTTAACCAGGCCTATGTTTGTGTCTGTTGGGGAAGGGTGCTTTGGGAGGCCAGGAGAGAGTTTAGATCCTCTGGAGCTGCAGTTAACAATTATTTGTGAGCTGCCTGAAGCAGGCGATCAGAACTGAACTCAAGTCCTTTGTAAGTGCAGGAGGAGCTCTTTTTTTTTTTTTTTTAATTGGTGCTTTGTGCATTTCATACATCATTTTCCAATTCAGATCAGGCATATNAGCCTTCCATTTGACCCAGTCATACCACTCCTGGGTATATACCCACAAGACACATCTTACTGCAAAGATACATGCACAGCTATGTTTATTGCAGCTCTGTTCACAATAGCAAAAAGCTGGAACCAGCCCAGGTGCCCCTCAACTGACGAGTGGATAGAGAAAATGTGGTACATGTATACAATGGAGTTCTATGCAGCAGTAAAGAGGGACAACATCATGAACTTTGCAGGTAAATGGATGGAGCTAGAAGACATTATGTTAAGTGAAGTAACACAGTCCCAGAAAAACAAACAACAAATGGTGTCCCTCATATGTGGATGCTAGTACCAATAACCCATATATAAATATTTCTCGTGGAGAGGGAAGCATAGTAAAAGAACAACAACAGAAAGACTGCATCAGAAAACGGACTGAAATGGAGCTCTTTTTTTAAATATATGTTTATCAGGGCAGGAGAGATGGCTCAGCAGTTAAGACCACTGGCTGTTCTTGCAGAGAACTGGAGTTTTATTCCCAGCTCCCACATTGAGGCTAACCACAATCCTCAAATCCAATTCCAGGGAACCTGACACCTTCTTCTGGCCTCCATGGCATTGCACACATGTGATGCGTTTATATCATGCTGGCAAAACACTCATAATAATAAAGTTTTTAAGTAAAATATTTATTTATATGACCCCCAAACACTCAGAATAATAAGCAAACTCTAGTGTTAATACAGATACTTATTCAGAAAAATGTCAGTGAATAATGAAAACAAAACTGTTTCAGGAAGTGGGAGGAAGCAATACAACTAAATAAATATATTTATATAACAAATGCTTTTAAATTAATTTATTAAACTGAAAATTTTAACATCATAAGTAGGTATTTGACCCATTTTTCAATATCCTTAAAACCTTTAATAATGTGATTGAAAGAAAAACTTTTTAGTATTTTATTATAGACGTCTCTTTATATTTGAAGATATATAATATGTATTAATGTCTACGAGTCTATATCTCTTGGTTGGTGCTCTTGAGCTCCATTCAAACATATCTAAATATCTCCTAGACATTTTCATTCATATATATATATATGGGCGAGGCTGAGCATGAACAGAATGAGTTTAACTCCTGAATTCATTGTTTATCAATTCTATAACTTTGAATCAGTTACTTAGTTTTTCTTAGCCTCAGTTTCTTTGTCTGTAAAATGGTGACAAAGTGTTGTGAAAAAATTAAATGAAAAAGTCTAACTCATTTTCTTTAATGAAATCTAGTAAACAATAAAATATACATTCCAATAAAAGTAATATACACAGGGGCTGGAGAGATGGCCTACTGGTTAAGAGCTCCGACTTCTCTTGCAGAGGACCTGGGTTCTATCCCCAGCACCCACATGTCGGCTGAGAACCGTCTTTAACTCCAGTTCCAGGGGAATCCGACACCCTCTTCTGACCTCCCAGGCATTGCATGACACAGGTGCACAGACCTACATGCAGACAGTACATTCATACACATAAAAATAAATAAATAAATAAATAAATAAATAAATAAAAATTTAAAAAAGTAATATACACAGAACTCTTCAGAAACAACTTTTCTCTAGTGTGCAACAGCTAGCATTCTTTTTCTGTCCTGGCTTTCATAGTCATAGCTACTCTAAAAGATTGGCATGTATAACAGGGTACCATAAACCATATGCATTTCATATACTTAGTATGCTAGCTACAGAAGACATTCTATTTCTATTGATAAGTGGCAAGACTGAAAGATAAAAATATATACATCATTCATCTGGTATTTGTCCCATAATATACAGTTGGGTTTTTTTTATTCATTTCTTATCTTTGACACTGTATTATGGGTATATTAATAAAATGGATAGCATCTTAGACATTTTTCGTCCTCTCTTCCATAATGCCTACCACAGTGCCTTTTACAGACCAACTGTTCAGTAGACAGCAATTAAAAAAGAAATCTACTAGCCAGGCTTGTTGGCGCATGCCTTTAATCCCTGCACTTTGGAGGCAGAGGCAGGCAGAACTCTGTGAGTTCAAGGCCAGCCTGGTGTCTACATAGTGAGTTCCAGGCCAGGTGGGGCTACTGGGAGACCCTGTCTCAAAAAGACAAAAAAAAGTTTAAAAAAAGTCTACTGTGTTCTTTTACAATAAAAACTAATACATATTCCCCATCCTAATCTATCATCAGGGTCAGATATATTTCACCAGTCTCTATCTTTTGGGAAATTATTTAAATTCTCATTTACTCTCTCAATCATTTCCTTTAATTTTAAACTAATTATAAATGTATATCATTTTTATTTTATGTATATGAATGTTATGCCTACATAACACTGCATGTATGTTAATGCACCTGTAGTGCCTGAAGAGGACAGAAGAAGGCATAAGATCCCCTGGAACTGGAAATATAGAGGGTTACTTACCATATGGGTCCTAGCAAGCAAACTCAAGTCCTCTGCAAGAGCAACCAGTCCTCTTAATTACTGAGCCATCTCTCCAACCTCTGAAACTAATTTTAGACCTGATCCAAAGCCTATGCACTTTGTGAAATGTAAAGTAGGGAGATTTCATAAATATGCACTGGGAAGAGAAGCAAGATAAAAGATTCAACAGCCCCAAGTTTGTCCTCTGATCTCCACACATGGGGCATGACACATGCATGCCAATAAATAAATAAATAATTAAATAAATAAATAAAGATAAAAATCTTTCAAAAGCAGTCCTGGTTGAGGTGTAGTTATACCTCCATTGTCTCAAATGGGTTGCTATAACAAGGTCAATAAATTGTTAATCTCTTAATTGATGTCTTGACCCAAGGAGATCAATTGGATCCCTACCAGTTGAACTGTTTCAAGGTTTAGTCTCTGTGTCACAGATAACTGTTCTTATCTCATGGATGGTCTGTCCTGCCAGGAGGCCTTGCCGTTCTTGCAACTATAGAATACTGACTTATCTTTCTGCCCTTGGCTTAGAATTTCTTCATTATAATGAATGAGTACATATACACCTCCCCCCTGTGTGATGGAGGACACATTATACAAAGATTAACTATTATTTATGTGCTGTGAGAAAGTTGTTTTGCATTGTTTTCAGGACACTTTAACCACTTAGAATTTTCCCTCCTTTCCAAATTAAACTTCTTTTGCACTTCAGATATACACTGAAACTTTGAAGAACTTGAGATATTTCTGGCGGGCCAAGGTCACATTCTCCTGGCAGATGGTCCTGTACCTTTCCAGAACTGGTCTTGGCAGGGCAGTGAGGGCATGAAGGTTATACAGCAGTGGCAACTTCCATAGAATTGTCTGCAGGCAGCCTACACACTTTGTATGTAACTCCGGGTTGCCTGAAACTCAATGTATAGATTAGGTTGGCCTTTTATTCACAGAGATCCTCCTGCCCATGCTTCCTGAGTGCTGGGATTAAAGGTATGTACCACTGTACCTGGCCTTCCCACTTTAAAAAAATACTATAGGCTGGGGCTGGAGAAATGGCTCAGCAGTTAAGAGCACTGACTGCTTTTGCAGAGGACCCAGGTGCAATTCCCAGCACCCACATGGCGGATAAGAACCATCTTTAGTGCCAAGCATGGTGGCATAAGCCTTTAATCCTAGCACTCCAGAGGCAGAGGCAGGTGGACCTCTGTGAGTTCAAAGCCAGCCTGGTTTACATAATGAGCTCCAGGCCAGCTGGGACTAAAGGGAGACTCTGTCTCAAAAAGACCAAAAAAAAATACTATAGGCACATTGGATTTTTTTGTTGTTGGTTTTTTTTGTTTTGTTTTTTTTTTTGGTCTTTTCAAGACAGGGTCTCCCTGTAGCCCCAGCTGTCCTGGAACTCACTTTGTAGACCAGGCTGGCCTTGAAGGCACATTGGATTTTATTATTCATCTCTACTAAACAAAGGGAGGGAAGGCAAAAACCCACTTACTCCTAACCTTTGATTGGTAAGTTATTATTATTTTAAGACTGCCAAATATTAAATCATCAAAAGGTGATATTAATAGTTTTGTGAAGACCTGATTATTTGGAAACATCAGCCCTCATCTCAAAGACAGACATTAAAATTATTACAGTACTGGCCTGTTGCCAAGATGGCTCAGTAGGTAAAAGTGCTTGCTGTTGAGCCTGATGACCTGAGCACCATCCACACGGTGGAAGGAGAGAACAGATTTCTACAACTTGTCCTCTGACATTCATGGCACGAGTACCACCACCACAATAAATAATTAACATATCAAAAAATTAAGCTACTGTAATGATGGGGATGAGAATGTATTTCAGTTGGTAGAGTGCCTACCTACTATACACTAAGCCCTGGATTTCATCTCCAGTACTGCATAAACTGGCCCTGGTGGTGCACACCTGGAATCCAAGCACATCTGAGGTAGAGGCAGGAAAATGAGAAGTTCATAGTGGAGTTCAAAGCCAGCCTTGACAAGTTTTTTTTTTACTCCATCTCTTTTCTTTGATCAACTTGATTGAACATCCAAGCCTCCGCTGGATGGTGGGACCCTTGGGCTGTGTGGGTTTGGGTACAACTGCTTGCAAATTGGTTTTACATGAAGGATGCTTGTACTCATAAATTATTACTTATTGTCAAAAAATGAAAAAAAGTTAAAAAGTAATAGAAGAAAAAAAGTAAATAAAAGTATCTGATTGCCAGGCGTGGTGGCACACGCCTTTCTTTAATCCTAGCACTTGGGAGGCAGAGGCAGGCAGATCTTTATGAGTTCAAGGCCAGCCTGGTCTACATAGTGAGTTCCAGGACAGCCAGAGCTACAGGGAGATCCTGTCTCAAAAAGACCCAAAAAAAAAGTATCTGATTGTGCTGAATAGCTTTAGTGTCAACTTGACACACCTGGGTTTAGGGAGCCTCAATTGGGGAATTCCCTCCATTGGACTGGCCTGTGGCCATGTCTGTGGAGTATTTTTTTGATTGTTGAGTAATGCTGGAGGGCCCGGCCTACTGTGGGTTGTGCCACCCCTGCAAAGGTTGTCCTGTATTGTGTATGAAAGCAATCTGAGCATGGGCTAAGGGAGCAAGCCAGTAAGCAGCGTTCCTCCGTGGCCTATGCTTCAGCGCCTGCTTCCAGGTTCCTGCCCTGAGTTCCTACCTTGGGTTCCCTCAGAGATACTGGTCAGAGTGTTTTGTTATAGCAATGGAGAAGCAAACTAGAACAGAGATTGGTATAGAGAGTAAGGTGTTGGCTGTGAAGAACCTGACCACGTGGGTAGTTAGAGAAATGTGGAAAACTTTGGAAGTTTGGGCTAGAAAAGCAGGTGACTGCTGTAAGCAGAGCTTAATGGGCCATTCTAGTAGGAGCCTGGAAGAAAGTAGTGAGGAGATAAGAGTTGATTCCAGACTTCTACTCTGGACAAAGGTTAAGCATTCACTTTCCCCCAGGCTGGAGTCCACCAGATACATCTGAGGCTTGAGAAACAGGTCCAGTCTGAACCAATAAATAAAAATTCCCCTAGACCTGGTTCTGTTCCTGTCTCAAGACTGTGTCTAAAGATAACCTTTGGTATGTGGGGGCAGGTGGGCTGACCTAACCATGAGCTGTAACTCTGCTATTATCCAATAAGGCTAGAAGTTACCCAAACCCTGCTAAACTTCCCCTAGACCCTGTATAAAAGGCCTGCGAGCCAACTTATTGGGGTCGGAGCCTTTTCCCTCCCACCCCAGCATGCTGGTTTACTTTTTCCCGAAATAAAGTCTTGGTTTTCCATCCTTCGATGTGTGGATTCTTGGACCCTAACAGTAATACTGAGAAAAATATAGTTCCAGAGGAAAATAAGGACTTAAGTAGCAAATGGGATATTTTGGCAAAGAATCTGACCGGAGCTTGCCCACAGCCCAAATGCTTGCCTGAAGAGAAATGGAAAAGCAATGGACTAATTTCTTTGTCAGAGGATATTTCAGCCTGTCAGGAGCATGGACTTAATGTTCAAAAGGAGTTCAGGACTCAAAATATTATGCTGCAATCGAATTTATTCCTTCCCATGCAGGTTAATTAATACATTTAGCAAAACTATTCTGATCCTTAGCCTATTCTCCCCAAGGCTTGTTCACCAGCAACCTCACTTGGTCCTCGGGACACTGTGGATGGTGTTCAAGCTGGGAAATTCCAGCAGGCTGTGACTTGAGCTGATAGAGCTGGCTTCTCAGCTGTGAGCTAAATGGGTCAGAGAGGCCAGCAGACCAGAGAGCCGAGTGGATCAGACTGGGTGGTGTCTCACACAGAGGGGGTGGGGAGGTGTCTTCCAGAGGGGGGTGTGAGTTGAGAGATTGGGTGAATCTCACACACAGGCCCCCCAGGGGGGAGTGAGGAGTGCTGTCCTCTAGCACTTTCCAGCTTAAGCAACACTCCTGGTTATCTTGTCTTGAGGTTTCTGATCTCTCAGCAACAACTTGTCTGGCTATCTGAGCAGCCTTGGGATTAGTGCAGCCTCTGACTAAGCTAAATTCACACATATTTTCCAAAGCTCAAGTCACCTCAAATTCACACATCTTTCCTAATGCTAATTAAAGCTAAAATCATTTCAAACTCACACATCTTTCCTTTTAATTATGTTCCTTACACAAACTAATATAGAAATGGTGGTGTGGCTATTAAAGGTGATCTGCAATGAAAAGGAGCAAATGGGTCAAAAAGAAATGCAGAATTGGATTGTAAAAGAACACTAGGAAGATTAATGTTGGAGTAAAACTATGTGTTTAAGGAGAGAATCCGTTTGATAAGGAGATTAAAGTGATTAAGGTGAGGCCAAGAGATTTACAAGTAACCAATGGAAAGACTACCTTCAGGGCAAGACCACACCCAGCTAAGCCTCCAACTTTTAAAAGAAAAACACTGCAAGGGTTTTCTACTTCAAGAAATCCATTGCAGAGAAAAGCCTCAAATGAGGTTAAAGTAGGCCAGGGTCTATCGCAAGCTCGCAGCAGTGTCATTCAAGGCGTGCTGGCTTTAGAGGCATGAAAGATGAAGAGTGTAGGGGTCATCAGTTCTTTCTCTACAGTTTCAGAAAGCCCAGGCAAGGCAGAGCACAGCAGGGCTGTCCCAGCATAAAGAAGGCCCCGATAGGCCACTGCATGAAGCAGTGAAGGTGAAACCTGTTTGGCAGTGGAGACTCCAAGAAGACATTCGAGATGCCAGAGCTGTGAGGTATTTACCAAGGAGAGCTGCATTCAGGGAGTGCTACCAGCTTAACAAAGTGATGTATGTTGCACATGAATCTGGAAGAGCTGAGCCATCTAGCCCTTTGGAAGTAAAGTACCAAAAGTCTCACATGGAGTTACTGGATTTGATGTTTTCCCTACTGGTTTCTGGACTTGTTTTGGTCCAGTATTTCCTTACAATGCTTCTATTCATCCGTTTTGGAATGGGAATGTGTATTCGGATCCACTGTATGTTGGGAATATATGTCTTTTGATTTTACAGGGACTTACAGTTAAGAGATTGGCCTGGATCTCAGAAGGGACTTTGGACCTGCCATGAGCATGGATTACCATAGGCTGAGTCCAAAGGAATCCGGGACATAAATATTACAGTACAATCTAATTTTATTAATTCCCACCCAGGTTAATTCTATAATTCGAATTCTGTCCTGGCCTAGCCTATCTCCCCAAGGCTGCTCACCTACACTGCATTCTCTTAGCCTCTTGGAAGCAATGGAGGGAGTCCATGCTAGGGAGTTCCAAGAAGCTGGTTGATTGGCTGAAGGGGATCTCTCAGACAGGGGCTGTGGCAGCTCAGGCAGGCTGGTCAGGGCTGCAGCAGTGGCCAGCAGGGTCAGTGTGCACTTCAGGCAAACAAGTGTCATGACACAGGAGCAGCATGTCCTGGTGTTCTCAGCTGAGAGGTTCCAAGTGACATCTCATAGCAGGTCCCCCAAGGGGGAGTGAGAGCAAAGTCATTCTGCACTTCCCAGCTTAAGTAGCTGGTAGCCTGGTAGGAGGAATGAACTTGGTCGCAGGTCCTAATCTCAGGCTTGTGCCTAGTGTCCCCATTCACAGCCAGGTAGTTTTTGCTCTCTGAGTTCATGCCCAGGTACTGGGCAGACAGGGTCCAGCTTCTGTACCTTCTCTAGCCACCTAATCAGATGTGCGCAGTCAACTTTGGGCTCTCCTGGGGCCCCTTCCCTTGCTATGTTCAGGGCCCCTGCTGTGCTCTGGGCTGGTTATCTGAACAGGCTTGGGTTAGTGCAATTTCTGACTAAGCTAAATTAATTTTCCTATTCTCTAAAGTTACAGCATTTCGAATACAGACATTTAATGTTACTGTGCTCCTCACAGGACTGTAGACATTTGGATAGTATTAAGAGTGGTAAAGACTATGAGGACTTTTAAATCACTGGGGGCAGGCTTAGAGAGCTCAAAAAAGCCTTCCCAATCTCCCCAGTGGCTCTCTCTCTCTCTCTCTCTCTCTCTCTCTCTCTCTCTCTCTCTCTCTGCTTCCTCTGCTCACTTGAAGATGTAAAGCTCTGCTGTCTGTTTCTGCTCTGCCACCTCCTGCCACCATAGTTCCCTGCCATGATGGACTCTAATTCCCCTAGAACTGTCAACCATAAGCTTAAATAAATTCTTCCTTTTATAAGTTTCCTTGATCATGGTGGTTCTATCACAACAAGGGAAGTGACTAATATACTGATTTTTTTTCTTTTTAAACAAAAAGGAAACCATGGACTCTGCGTGCTTTCAAATCTATTACAAATATTAAATCAAAGTTCCTGTTTATAGTTCCAATTTGTTGATCTTCAAATTCAAGTACCTAGGATGGTTTAATATTGACATACTGAAAGAACATGAAAAGCAGGGATTGTGTTTAAAAGTATACTATGAATACAAATAAACCTTGAACAGTGTTTGAAGAAGGAAGAGGTAAGGAAGGGAAACAAGGAAGTTATGAATCTTTGGCACCCTTCTCTCCCCTTACATATTTGTCCTTCTATTTTTATTCTTTCAGTTCCTTTGCCAAATTATCACTGAGTACTTGATATAAAAAGTTAGTGAGACTTGCTTATCACACATACTGCCACATACTAAACAAAGGTTAATCAACGTCATTATAATTATGCACAAACCCACTTTTATTTTACCTTATATTACCTCTTCACAAACTTACCAGTAGGGAGGTGAAAGGGTTGGGACAGAGAAGGACTGGGAAGGACTGGGATATTTAGCTTTAATTGTTAACTCTGTACAATATAGAAATTTAGAAACATCTGGGAGGAGATTCTCAATGAGTGAGGGGATCATTTGCATTGGGTTGACCTTTCTCATGTCTGTAGAGATCCTTTCTCCTCCCTTTCTTCTCCCTTCCTCCCTTCCTTTCTTTTTTTTGTGACAGGATATCACTATGTAGCCTCAGCGGGCCTAGACAGAAACTCATACAGATTGGTCTGTCTCTGCTGAAATTCAGGGCATGCCCCACTATGCCCAGCTAGGAATTGTCCTAAGTTCATTGATATGAGAATACCCAGTGCACTGTTGGTGGCACTATTTCCTAGGCAAGTAGTCCTGGGCTGTATAAGAGAAATTGAGGCTGGAGAGATGGCTCAGTGGTTAAGAGCACTGAATACTCTTGCAGAAGACCTGGGTTCAATTCCCAGCACCTACATGGCACTTAACAACTGTCTGTAACTCCAATTCCAAGGGATCTGCCACCATCTTCTGGTCTCCACAGGCATTATACAAAATGAGTGTACTTACATTGCAAGCAAGACACTCATACATATAAAAAATTAAATTATGGGCTGGAGAGATGGCCTAGCAGTTAAGAGCACTGACCGCTCTTGCAGAGGACCCGGGTTCGATCCCCAGCACCCACACGGTGGCTGAGAACCATCTGAAACTCCAATTCCAGGAGAACTCCAGTTCCAGGGGAATCCCACACCCTCTTCTGACCTCCACGGCATTGCACGGCACGGGCGCACAGACCTGCATGCAGACAGCACATTCATACACATACAGAAATAAATAAAAATTTAAAAAAATTAAAAAATTAAAAATTAAATTAAAAAGTGGAGAAATTGACCTGAGCAGAATCAATAAAATAAAAGTGAGCACGCATGCATTCATTTCCCTCTGCTCTTGCCAGTGGATGAGACTAGCTGCTTCAAGCTCCTGCCACAGTGAAGTCCATGTTATGATAGATGGCAACCTGGAAGTATAAGTCAAACAAACTTCTTTATGCCATAAATTGCTATTTGTAGAGTATTTTATCATAGCAACAGAAATGAAACTCAGTCAAGGATCATGCACATCATCTTTTTTTCTAATTAATTAATTTATTTATTATCAAATCTAGACCCGTGACCCCCCCATTCCCCCACTCCACCAGAGCTCATGCATTCCGCCTAACATGCCCTTCATCTCCCTCTCAGTCTTTCTCAGTACTCTCCATGTGGAAGTTGACTGTTTTGAGCAGAAGTTCACTGTCACATCATCTTTTTAATACCTAAGGTCTGAATAATATCTTGGTCGAGTGTGGTGGCACACACCTTTAATCCTAGCACTCGGGAGGCAGAAGAAGGAGGATCTTTTTGAGTTCAAGGCCAGCCTGGTCTATAGAGTGAGTTCCAGGACAGCTGGGGCTACAGGGAGACGCTGTCTCAAAAAGAACAAAAAAAAGAATATTTTGAATTGATCAATTTCATAAATCTGAACATTAAAACTAAACAAATGCAATTTCTTTCTTTTTTTTTTTTTGTCTTTTTGAAACAGGGTCTCCCTTTACTCCCAGCTGGCCTGGAGCTTGCTATGTAGACCAGGCTGGCCTTGAACTCACAGAGGTCCACCTGCCTCGACCTCCTGAGTGTTAGGATTAAAGGTGTGTACCACCACGCCCGGCTTTTTTTTTTTTTTTTTAACAAATGCAATTTCTTACTCTGTCCTAAATATGTATATTTATATTTACAGGCAAGTATTCCAGCTATATCTCACCAAAGAAACTTGTTTTGAAATTGTTGGAGACTATTACAGATTGTAAGGGCCAAGGAGGGGGCATGAATTGTGAGATCACAGTAATAAGAGACTGGATTTAATTTGATCAGCATGTTAATTAGACTTAGGGATCTGGGTTGTACAAGATCTGGACTCAGATGTTTGATAATTGGGTTTATATGGACATTCTTTATGTTCATTGCCTGTTTATTAACTGGTCAAATAAAAAATTAAGAAAGAAATACAAAAGAACAGAAGATAATAAATGCATTAAAAAAAGCAGAAAGAGTATTGTGGTGGTTTGAATGAGAGTGTCCCCCATAGGCTTCAAATATTCAAAAATTTTGTCCTCAGTTGGTGGCGATATTTTGGGGGGGGTCTTAGAAGGTGTGGTCATGCTGGAGGAAGTATGTCACTGGGGGGCAGGTTTATTGAGTTCAACAAGCCTTGCAGTCTCCAGTCTCACTCTCTTGACTTCCTGTGCTCATTGCAAGATGTGAACCTTGGCTTTCTGCTCCAGCCCCGGCCACCATCCCTCCCTGACACAATGAACTCTCAATTCCCTGGAACCATCAATCATAAGCTCAAATAAACTATTCCTTTTATAAGCTCCCTTGGTCATGGTGGTTTTATCACAGCAACAGAAAAAGTGATTAATACAAGTATTAAAACCTAAAATTCTTTGATTTCAAAGAACAAATGGCAAGTCATTGACTATCTTCAGAAACAAAATATCAACAAGCCAATGGCTGTTCCCACATTCACCATGATAAAACAAAATTAAAATAAAGGATTCTGTTATTCTGTAAAGTTGGCAAACAAAGCAAATAGTTTCTGGCAGGAACAAAGACTCTCTTCAAAGGCTAAAGGTTATGGTCATCCTTGGAGAGGTCAATGAACATGGTCTTCTGCCTTCACAGAAAACAGCTGTGGAGGAGCACACAAATGCCAAGTATCTCAGCCTGGAATGTGTGGGGCAGATGACCATGGGAATATTTGGGTATTATCTTAGTCAAGGACGAAGCCCAGATTTCTGGGTGTCCCTGGAGGAGCTGTGTAGATAGCTGAGCATCCCTACTGAGCATGCTGAGTTAAGCAACAGGCAAGTCCATACTCAGCATGCAACTGAAGAGAGTCTACTGAACAAAAAGCACCATTTTTTTTGGAGAGTAGGATTCCTCACAAAACCTGCTCTAAATCAGAGGTTCTTAAAGTTCTTTCCATCCCCAAGTAGAAATTTCTTCCAGGAAAATTTTTTTGGTCTCCCTGTAGCCCCAGCTGTCCTGGAACTCGCTCTGTAGACCAGGCTGGCCTTGAACTCACCAAGATCCGCCTGCCTCTGCCTCCCAAGTGCTAGGATTAAAGGCGTGCACCACCACGCCCTGCCTTCCAGGAAAATTTTACATGACATCAGGTAGACTGGTCTACAAAATAGATATATAAGTTAAACACTGATAATGAATAATAATTTTTTTAATTTTATTTATTTATGTATGTGTATGAATGTACTGTCTGCATGCAGGTCTGTGCACCCGTGTCGTGCAATGCCCCGGAGGTCAGAAGAGGGTGTCGGATTCCCCTGGAACTGGAGTTCTCCTGGAATTGGAGTTTCGGACGGTTCTCGGCCGCCATGTGGGTGCTGGGGATCGAACCCCAGTCCTCTGTAAGAGTGGTCGGCACTCTTAACCGCTAGGCCAT
>VZQC01000682.1:212836-288478 GCA_009823505.1 Rhizomys pruinosus | reverse complement strand
GCACGCACGCACGCACGCACGCACACGTACTCAGAAATACCAGGCAACTATCTGGAGTTCCAGGCCAGATAGTTCCAGCCTTTGCCACAGTGCCACATCTCAACAACAAAAATCCTACTCTATATACATAGAATCAGTTTATGGTAGTCTCATTACATACAGTTATTAGCCTTACTGGAATTTATGTTACTTTTTCTGAGTGAGAGAAAGGAATTCAATCATTTTAGTCCCATTTTACCTAAGAAACTCCAAACACAGAGGGTCACAATATACACAATGGTGTTTCTAACTAATTGTAAATTTGAAATCAGTATTTGGGTGTAGATCTGAAGGACTATTGAGCCTGTCTGATTGGTTTTGGAGTTTTAACATTTCTGTTCAGTGTGATGTAAATAAAATATTATTTATATTTTAAATTATTTATATGAATTTAAAAATTTATATTTGAATTTAGAAGCATAATCAATAAACTTAAAAAGTATTTTTATGTATTTATCTTTAAAATTTTATTTATTTATTTATTTATTTATTTATTTATTTATTTTTGTATATGAGTGTACTGTCTGCATGTAGGTTGGTGCATCCGTGTCGTGCCAATGCCATGGAGACCAGAAGAGGGTGTTGGATTCCCTTGGAACTGGAGTTAAAGACGGTTCTTAGCCGCCATGTGGGTGCTGCGAATC
Organism: Rhizomys pruinosus; assembly: GCA_009823505.1. Lineage (NCBI taxonomy): Eukaryota > Metazoa > Chordata > Mammalia > Rodentia > Spalacidae > Rhizomys > Rhizomys pruinosus. The sequence continues at coordinate 287,795 of VZQC01000682.1, read as the reverse complement.
CAACCCGGGTCCTCTGCAAGAGCAGTCGGTGCTCTTAACCGCTGAGCCATCTCTCCAGCCCCTTATTTATTTATTTTTTAAAAATTTTATTTATTTTTGTATGTGTATGAATGTACTGTCTGCATGTAGGTTTGTGCACCTGTGTTGTGTAATGCCACGGAGGTCAGAAGAGGGTGTTGGATTCCCCTGGAACTGGAGTTAAAGACGGTTCTTAGCCACTGTGTGGGTGCTGGGGATCGAACCCGGGTCCTTTGCAAGAGCAGTTGGCTCTCTCAACCACTAGGTCATCTCTCCAGACCCTTATGTATTTCTTTTTAGTTATTTGGAGCTCTTCAGAGAATTGTCCTCATCAAGTCAGTGATTGAGACTTAGTTCTTTTAGGAAAATTTTTTTTTCTGTGGTCTTTTCGAGACAGGGTCTCCCTGTAGCCCCGGCTGTCCTGGAACTCACATTGTAGACCAGGCTGGCCTTGAACTCACAAAGATCTGCCTGCCTCTGCCTCCCAAGTGCTAGGATTAAAGGCATGCGCCACCACACCCGGTTCAAATTGTTTTTGAGGAGCAGTGCAATATTGACTTCCGTGTGTATGGGGGGGGGGCATTGGGTTTGGGGTTTTTTTTTGTGTTTTTGAGATAAGTTCTCCCTGTAGCCCCAGCTGCCCTGAACTCACAGAGATCGCCTGCCTGCCTCTGCCTCCTGAGTGCTGGGATTAAAGGTGTGCACCACCAGGCCTGGCTGGGGGGAGGGGAGTGTGTTGGTTTTTGAGGAGTCTAGTTTGCAGAGAGAAAATTAAAAAATACAAATTACTAATAGATTGGTGATTAAAAATGTATAGCATAATTATTTAGCATTGTGTGTCCTTAGGTATATTATGACATTATTTTTGTAACTCAGAACTTTTGGTACTGCTTTAAATTGTTTTATAATAACTTGTAATCCTCTGAAACCTGTGAACTAACTAGCATTTCCATCTTAACAGATGAAGAAGCCAGGACACATGGATGTTAAGTAATTTATGGCTACTTATGAAGGACAGACAACAGTCTGGTTCTAGACTCTGTGTTCTTTTTTTTTTTTAATTTTTTAAAATTTATTTTCATATGTGTATGAAAGTTTTGTCTGCATGTAGGTTGGTGCACCCGTGTTGTGCAATGCCGCGGAGGTCAGAAGAGGGTGTCGGATTCCCCTGGAACTGTAGTCAAAGATGGTTTTCAGCCACCATGTGGGTGCTGGGGATCAAACCCGGGTCCTCTGCAAGAGCAGGCGGCGCTCTTAACCACTAGGCTATCTCTCCAGCCCCGACTCTGTGTTCTTAAGTGCTATACCAGCATAGGACACCCGGAAAGGATTTGTTTACCCTTTTAATAGTCCTAAATGCCATTGAAATATTTAGGAGATTAAATTTTGTTTACATCTATTTATTCATTTGTGTATATTTGTGTGCCACAGCATGTGTATGAAAGAGGAGAACTCGTAGGAGTGGATATCTCTATCATGTGGGTTCCAGGTATCCAGCTCAGGTTATCAGGTTTGGTGGCAAGTGCCTTTACCTGCTGAGCCATCTTGGTGGCCTTCTAAGTAATTTTAGATTGCAAAGTTGAACAGGTCAACCTTCAGGGACATAAGGACTTAGTTTTCTTGTCATGGTAACTTGTCACTGTTCAAGGCTGGCCATTTAAGACCTTTAAAAAAATTTAGCGTGCGTGCGTGTGTGTGTGTGTGTGTGTGTGTGTGTGTGTGTGTGTGTTGTATCCTCTGACCTCTAGTATGCAATGTGGCACATACAACGTGACACACACAAAAGTTCTTTGCCTCTGCTATATGAGTTTTGGGTATGGAACTCAGATTGTTAGGCTTGTGGGGAAGAGCTCTTACCTGAGGGTGCTGTGAACATGTTTTCATGCATATTTGTGTGAGTGCTTGGAGGCTACAGGTGGACAACTGTTGTCTTGGATTGCTTCCCACCTTTTTTTTTATTTTTTGAGACTTGCTGAACCCGAAGCTTATCAGTTCAGCTAGGCTGGCTTGCCAGGGAGCCCCAGGAATCTGCCTGTTTCTTCCACTCTCCTCTCAGCTGGAGTTAGAGACTTAGGCCACTGCACTCAGCTTTTAATGTAGGTACCAGGGATCCAAATTCAGGCACTCATGGATATAGTTTTTCTGTTTTTGTTTTGATAGATGTGAAGTACAGCAGTCCCTTGGTATGCACTAAGGACTGAGTGGAAAATATCACAACCTGTGATGCTCAAGGCCTTTACTTAAAATTGCCCATTTCATGCAGCCTGTTTATATCCTGTATACTTAAATTATTTTTATGTTACTTAAAATACTTAATGAAAATTATGCTGTATAGTTCAGAGCATAATGACAAATTCTAGATGTTTAGTACACTTTTTTTTTGTTCTAAACGTTTTCATTGCACCGTTGATTGAATATGAGAATGCATAACCTGAGGCTTGAGAGGGCTGAGTGTATACTTACACATCTAGTACGTTGAATGCGGGCTATGCCCAGGACATATTGGAAAGCATATAGCTTAGTAATGAATCATAGGCCATGATGTCATCAGTGAAAAGATGAAATCAGAAAAAAAATGTTTTGTTTTTCCCAACCAGAAGAAAACATTAGAACATCTTAAGGGACAGCCTGTTTTTTAAAGTTAGGTTGATAACATTTATTAGCGTGGTGGCTCTTAGAATCTCAGCACTCTGGAGGCAGGTCCAGGAACATAATGATGAGTTCCAGGTCGCCTTGGGTTACAAAGCAAGTTTTAGGCAAGATTGGCCTATACAGAGTGAGAGTCTGTCTTAAAAAACAAATATAAAAAAAAAAAATCAAAAGCAAAAAAACAAAACAAAATAAATATATCTGTCCCACAAACCAAATAAAAAAAACCCCAAGAAATAAAAATGTTTATTAGAGAGCAATTGGTTGGTATGCTTTTTTTCTTTTTTTTGGATGGAGTTTCACTGCGTAGTCCAGGTTGGCTTCCAATTCACAATGTCTTGCCACAACCTCACATGCCCTGGGATTTTAGGTATGTACCCCCAGAACTGGCCTGCACCTGTCATTTCAGATGTAATTGAAAGGTTTGGTTTATATAGTTCTATTGACTAAGTTATTCAAATTTAAAATTCAAACTATAGAGATGATAGAGTATCCTAACTTTTAAAAATATGAATTAATAAGTTGGATTTATTGTAGGTGCTGGCAGCTGTTTGGAGACTCTGGAAAAAGGCAAACCACTTGTGGTTGTTGTAAATGAAAAGTTGATGAATAATCACCAGCTAGAATTGGCAAAGCAGCTACAGAAAGAAGGGCATCTGTTCTACTGTACTTGCAGGTATACTAGCAATTGACTAGTTATCTGATCTCTTGTTTACTTTCCTCCCTCTTACCCACCTACCTAATCTTTTGAATTTTGCCTTTTCTCACACATCACATATACTTTTATTTTGTCATCTATGAAGCTCTCATGTGTCTCACTTTGACTTTGATCTGCGTTGTATTTTTTTCTGTACTCATGGCCATTTCTTTGCATGTGAATTTGAACTTGTGAATGTGAATGCATATGGGTGTGCAGGTTTCAGATAATTGTAATTTTTAGGTCATTATTTGGATTTTCATTATTCAGAGAAGGTATTTGCTCATTTGAGTTAAAGATTTATCTGGCTATTTTGATAGTTTCATATATATGTGTGTGTGTGTGTGTATACATAATGAATTTAAGTTGTCAGTTAAGGTTTTGCCTTATTATTATTATTATTGGTCTTTTCGAGACAGGGTCTCCTTGTAGCCCCAGCTGTCCTGGAACTCACTCTGTAGACCAGGCTGGCCTTGAACTCACAAAGATCCGCCTGCCTCTGCCTCCCGAGTGCTAGTATTAAAGGTGTGCGCCACCATGCCCGGCTAAGGTTTCACCTTATTAAATCCACTAAAATCCCTAAATTAATTATGTTTGGCTGTTCTTTTATACCTAGTAGGAAGTGGGCACTGTTGTGCTTAGGAAACAGTTGTAAGCATTGCATTGAATGTATAATGGTAGAATTTCACAGGGTGAATGAAATATACTACCAATCAAATAAGACAGGGTGATTCAGTAGCAGGGGTGAAGACTAATTAGGTGGAACCCTCAGGGAATGCTTGACCAAGGACCTGATGTTTGAGGTGAGACTTGAATTATGAGGACCAGTTATTGGAAGTTTAAGAGACAAAGGAAATAAAGTTCCAAGAACCCTAATTTAGGAATGAACTTGGGAATTTGGTATGCTGAGAAACAGGGAAGGTTAGTATGGATGGAGCACAGTGGCCAAGGGGGAGTGTTGTATGAGGCTGGGAGGACAGCTCATGTAAGACTCTGATTCTGTGTTCTGTTTAATGGGAAGCTACTGGGGTACTTTAAGCAAAGGGATGTGTGGTAAGGAATATTATTTTTTAGAAAGTGTATTAGAATTCAATAGGAACTGATCAGCATTGCAATAGAAGCTTGAAGAAAAATGCACTTGAAGTATACCAAAGGGCCAGGTCAGTAGTCCCCGGTGACTTTAAAACTTTTAAAATTTGATATTTTTAATAAGTAATCCCATAGAGAAATTAATTATATGTATGTATTTGTATCTTTAAAGTTACAACATGATAAACATTTCTTTTGATATATTTTGTTTCTATTTCTTAGTCACTTGTTACATACTCACTAATTCATTAAATAGGAGTACTTATTATCTGCCAGGCCTTTTCTACGCACTTGTTACATACATCAGTGAACAAAGCTTCAGGTTCCCACTGGGAAGATACAGATTTATTGACTGTTCTTGAATAAAATTGTTGATAAGCTCATCCATACAATGATGGAAGAAAGGGAACATAGCATTGGTACTGTGAGTCAGAAGAAAATCTAGAAATATGTATGCTTTAGATAACTGAGTATATCTACTCTTGCTTGGGAGGTTGATATTGTTGACATCAGTTTTTACACTTGATCTTAGCCAAAAACATCTTTTTTTTTTTTTTTTTTTTTTGTCTTTTTTTTTTCGAGACAAGGGTTCCTCCTCTATAGCACACTCTGGTCCTGGAACTCACTCTGTAGACCAAGCTGGCCTTGAACTCACAAAGATCTGCCTGCCTCTGCCTCTCAAGTGCTAGGATTAAAGGTGTGTGCCACCACACCCAACTATCAAAAACATCATTTTTTACACTTGGCCCTAGTCAAAAGGCCAAGAAGCCAAGAAGCGACATCGGGGTTTTTTTTGGCTTTTTGAGACAGAGTCTTCCTGTGTAGCCCCAGCTGTCCTGGAACTCACTATGTAGACCAGGCTGGCTTTGAACTCACAGAGATCTCCCTGCCTCTGCCTCCTGGGTTGCTGGGATTACAGGCATGCGCCACCACACCCTGCTGTGGCTTCATTTTGGTTTTTTTTGGTCTTTTCGAGATAGGGTCTCCCTGTAGTCCCAGCTGTCCTGGAACTCCCTCCGTAGGCCAGGCTGGCCTTGAACTCACAAAGATCCGCCTGCCTCTGCCTCCCAAGTGCTAGGATTAAAGGCGTGCGCCACCACACCTGGCGACATCATTTTTTAAAAGAGAAGTAGGTCTCATCTTCTTAACTTTTATATTCAAGTTAATGTTTTTAGGTACTATTGAAGTGTTTCTAGTCAAAATGTTAAACAACACCTCTCTCTCTCCCCCCCTTTCTTTTTAGATAGGGTCTCACGTAGCCCAGGGTTGCCTGGTACTCTTTCTAACCTTGAACCCCTGGTCTTTCTGCCTCAATCTCTTGAGTGCTGTGATTATAGGTGTGGGCCACCACACTTGGCCAGTCACCTTTGATTTTGTGTTATATATTATAAAAGAGAAAACACTGATTTTTGTAAAGGTATCCTAACTTTTTATGCAGGCTGAAACAATGTGTAAAAATCTTACCCCCTCCCTTTAAAATTACATTTATTTTTGTGTGTAGTATGTGTCCAGAGGACTAGTTGGAAGAGTTAGTTCTTTCTTTTTACCACTTGGGTCCCAGGGATAGAACTCAGGTCCTTAGGCTTGGCAGTAATCTTTACCCTCTGAGCCATCTCCCAGGCTTCCTTTTAAAATTTTTCCTACATATTTAGAAGTTTTGTTATTTTCAGAAAAGTCACACACTTGAAGGTATTAAGATGCAATAATTGGTTATAGTTTCATTTTAGCTTTAAATTATTTTCTTCAAACCTAGGCTGGCTGGTGGCATGTTTGTTCCAGTTAATTTAGGTGACTGAATTAATTTCTGAGGTAATAGCTTTATTCTGTTATTTAGAACCTTATTTCCAACATGTATGATAATTACATACTGATCAATTAAATATGAATTCCTGGTTGTAAGTTATCTGTAAAGTTTTTTTTATAATCTGAATCTGTCATCTATCTTGTAGTCTTGCTAACTTTTTCTTTCAAGGTCATACTAACTTACTAGTTTACATACTATTACTTTTGGTTTCATTTATTTTGTTTTCATGAATTAACTTTATTTCATTCATTTTTCTCTGTGTGGTCCTATTACAAAGCAATATGAACACATTTTCCATGAAATGACATTTCTGAAATACTTCATTTGACTCAAGAGATAAAGATTGTCTTTTAAATTCTGACATTTTATAGTATTCCTTGTATTGGCAATAATAATCTTAGTATGTATACCCTATAACATTAAAAATATATACAGATTTGTAGTTCGTTCATCAAACAGGCAGCAGGTAAGTTATGGGATTTTCTCCCTTGTTACCTGATATTTTTCTTCTTTTGTTTTAGCATGCTTCCTGGGCTGTTACAGTCAATGGACTTATCTACACTGAAATGTTATCCTCCTGGCCAGCCAGAAAAATTTTCTGCATTTTTGGATAAAGTTGTTGGATTACAAAAATAAAGATTAAGCTCTCAATACTCTAACAGTATCCCTAAATACAGTTCATGGGATGTGATAAAGTGAAAATAAATCTATGGCATGATTTATAGAATAATACAAATTAATACATTTCCCAGATCCATAGAATGCATAAGGAATTATGGTATAAATGTTGTTGGGTCTAAATCCTAATTTCACTTTAGTAAACCTAGGGAATTTCAGTTTGGTCCTAAAATCTCAAATGAGTTTCTGATTGTAAAAAAGCAAAAAGAAGAAAAAAATTAAGAATTTTTGATAACAGTCACAGGTATAATTAGGTGATCCTCAGAATAAAAAAATGAAGCCCAACTTTAAAGTTTTTTGTTCAGAGTCAACATCTTTCGGTTCATAATCGAAGAGATAGCCTTTTTGTGTGTGTGTGTGTATGTATGTGTATGTATGAGTGTACTGTCTGCATGTAGGTTGGTGCATCCGTGTCATGCCTCGGAGGTCAGAAGAGGGCATTGGATTACCCTGGAACTGGAATTAAAGATGGCTCTTAGCTGCCATGTGGGTGCTGGGAATCGAACCTGGGTCCTCCGTAAGAGTAGTCGGTGCTCTTAACCGCTGAGCCATCACTCCAGCCCTAAAAAGGGTCTCCATGTAGCCCAGGCTGGCCTCGAACTCCAGATCCTCCTGCCTCTGCCTCTTCAGCATATCCTACTGGTGTGCATCACCACTACCACCACCACCACCACCACCACCACCGGCAGCCTTTTGTTTTCAAGCTATCTTACATTATGGGGGACGAAAATCTCAGTAGTTATCTGAGAAATATCAAAATAATTTATGTATTGTATTTGTAGTACTAAATTTATCCCAAAGACTAAAGTAGATAATGTTCACTTTTTGTTTTTATGGGGGTGATAAGGGTTTGAGACTGGGTCTCCCTGTAGTCACACGCAGCCTGGAACTCAATATGTAGACCAGGCTGGCCTGGATCTCACAGAGATCCACTGTCCTTTGCCCCTGCTGGGATTAAAGGCCTGCATCATCACTATACCCAGCTGACTTTGTTTTCTTGAGACTTTGTCTCTTGTAGGCCAGGCTGGCCTTGAATTTCTTATCCTCTTCTGCTTCAGCCTCTTGAGTCCTGGGATTATAGGCATGTACCTACATACCTACTTATATTTTGTTCCTCTAAATATAAGTAGAAGGTCAGGAGAGATGTCTCAGTGGGTAAAGCTCTTGCTCTCCAGGTGGGAGGACCTGACTTTGCATCTCTAGAATGAATATAAAGTCAGGTATGGTAGTGCACATCTGTAATCCCAATGCTCCAATGATGAAATGGGAGATAGACAGGAGAATCCCTGGAAGATGATGGACCAAGTAACTTGATGTACAGAGTGACCCTGTCTCAAACAAGGTAGAAAGTGAGGACTGATACCTGGTGTTCTCTGATCTTCAGATGCACACTGTGTCACAAATTTATCTGCATTCACATGCAGATGTAAAATATAAGACGAGGATCAATTTTACCAAATCTTTAAAGAGTTGGAAATAAGTCCCAAAATAATTTGTAGCAATAGGACTTGCTGTTGCTGTTATTTTTAAATTTTATGGTTTTTATTTTGTGTGGGTATGTGCATGTGCTGTGGTGTACATGGGGTCAGAAGATAATACGTGGGGATTGGTTTTCTTTCAGCCATGTGGGTCCTAGGGATCAAACTCGAGTTGTCAGTCTTGGTAGAAGCCATCTTGCTACCCCCTCCACCCCCTATTCCCCCTATTCTTTTTGGATGGAGGTGCTTAGGTTTGAACATAGGACCTGGCATGTGCTGGGTAACTGCTCTACACAGCTTCATCCCCTTGCCACTTAATTTTTAAGAATGCACTTAGGGGCACTCTTTTAGAGGATCTGAATTTGGTTCCTAATACCCAGGTCTGGTGGCTCACAGTCACCTATAACTAGCTCCAGGTGATGTGACACCCTCTTCTGCCCTCTGCAGGTGCATATATGTGGCATGCACACACACATAAAAATCTTTTAAAAATGTTAAAGTGCACTTGGCAGTGGTAATGAAATGAAACGTAAAGAAATTGTGCTTGTAAAAGTTATATGTGGTTAATGACGTGTATAATATCTTGGTTTTTAAATTATAAGAACTGAAAATTGATACATTATGAAATTCCAGTTAGAGTATGTAGTCACAGAACTTTTAAAATTCTCCCCCCTATGTTGGGAGAATGGGTTACTCTGTATAGAGCTAGTTGGCAGGAATTTGCTGTGTGCACCAGGCTGGTCTTGAATTCAGAGATCTGCCTCTGCCTTTTGATTGCCAGGATCAAAAGTGTATGTTATCATGCCAGGGCCTAAGATGATATTTCCAAGTAGAATAGTTCAGATTCAGTTTATCCATAAAAATAGAACATTCAAGCCAGGCGTGGTGGAGCACGCTTTTAATCCTAGCACTCGGGAGGCAAAGGCAGGCAGATCTTTGTGAGTTCAAGGCCAGCCTGGTCTACAGAGTAAGTTCCAGGACAGCTGGGGATACAGGGAGACCCTGTCTCAAAAAAGATAAAAAAAAAAAAAAAAAAAAAAAAAAAAATACAACATTCAAGTACACACCTTTAATCCCAGCACTTAGGAGACAGTGGCAGGCAGATCTCTGGGAGTTCAAGGCCAGCCTGGTCTACAAAGTGAGCTCCAGGCCACCTGGGACTAAAGGGAGACCCTTTTTCAAAAAGACCAAAAAAAGTAGAACATTCAGAGCTGGTTGTGATCATGTATTCCTGTTATCCCAGTACTCAGAAAGGTCAGCTTAGGCTACATAGTAGTTTCAAGCCTGCCTGAGCTACATAGTGAGATGGTCCAAACAAATAGGAAATCTACCATACAGGTCTATTCCCATTATTTTAAAATGTTAAGTGTTTCCAACATTTCACTGGGGATGTGTTCATATTATTTTAGTAGATTTTTATCTTATTTAAGCTAATGTTAAATATTTATTAATGGTAGAAGTTGGTTTCTGAAAATTACTCTTGAGTATTTAGGCAGAAGCCAAGTTGTACTAAAATTTTGCTGACAGTTGAGAATTAGTAACACTATAAGCATATATATATTTATTTATTTACACTGTTTTTTTTTTTAAGTATTTGGCTGGGCTGGTGGTGCACACCTTTAATCCTAGCTCTCTGGAGGCAGAGGAAGGTGGATCTTTGCGAGTTCAAGGCCGGCCTGGTTTACAGAGTGAATTCCAGGACAGCTGGGGCTACAGGGAGACCCTGTCTCGAAAAGACCAAAAAAAAAGTACTTTATATTTTATGTGTATGAGTGTTTTGCCTGTATGTGTTCCATGTGTGTGCAATGCCCAAGGAGGCCAGAGGAGGGTGTTCGATCCCCTGGAACTGGAATTACAGTTAGCTGCCATGTGGGTGCTGGGAATTCAACCCAAGTCCTCGGCAAGAGCAACCAGTGCTCTCAACCACTGAACCATCTCTCCAGCCCCTACACTGATTTTTTTTAAGTGTGTGTGTGTGTGTGTGTGTGTGTGTGTGTGTGTGTGTGTGTTCGTGTTCATATATATATATATGCTTGTGCAGGTGCATGTAGAGGCCACAGGAGGTCAGGTTTCATCTTCAAACACTGTCTTCCTTTTATGAGACAGTTACCTCTTGACTTCCCTGGAGCGTCTTAATTAGGTAGAATGACTGGCCAGTGAGGACCAATGATCTCTTTGGTCTGGACTTCCTCAGCACTGGGATTACAGAAACAGTGTATCACAGCTAATATTTTTATGTGGAAGGTAGGGAACCAACTCAAGTTCTAGTCTCCAGCCCTTTCCTTAGCCCTACGCCAATATTTCAGAAAAGGTTTTATTCAAACCCATAAATAGAATTTCAGTGTTTTCTGGCCCTTTTTAAAAAAACCATCTTTTTCATTTGAGAAAAAATGTAAGAATATGTTGATTACTTCATTTTTCTAATTTGTGGCATTAAGCAATAACCATAGAGAATCAGAAATATAAGGGGGGTTCTGTTGAAATATCAAACACCTGGAAAAGGCTTCCAAGCCTTTTGTACTTTGCTTTAAGAACATATAATCTATATTTCATTATCCAATAAAGGTTTAAGCCAATGGCACCAGTTGTGTCTAGTAACCTCTCTGATTACATATCTGCCATTTTTTTATTGTGAAGTTTTAAGTACCTCCAGATTAGTCCCAATCCTATGGTTTCTCAGTTGAGAAAAACAGGCCAGTGGTTGCAATTTGCTTAAGATCACAGGTTTTCTTTTTCTTTCTTTTCCCTTTTTTTCTTCTTTTTTTGCTAGAGCTGCCATTAGAAAGTTCCCCGATTAAGCCTTGTGTGTTTTTATAGCATTCCATAATACCTGTTGTAAGCTTTTGGTTTCTTTATAGGTCTCCTATTTAGCTGCTCTAATCCAAAGTTTTGTTTATTTTCAGAAGTCGTTTTAGTGGGGATTTCTTTGATGTATGACAAACTTACCTAGGATGCAAACCTGTAATTCCTGAATTGGGGGTTCTATGAAAATGCTGTGGGTAGGATCAGTACTAGTTGCCAATTTTCATTGTCTTAACTGACATAAAGGACTTAAGACAATTTGTGTGTGTGTGTGTGTGTGTGTGTGTGTGTGTGTGTGTGTGTGTGTGTAATGAATGTTAGAGATAGAATTTAGAGAATAGTCCAAAGCACCAATTTTACAGATGAGTATAAAAGCTTAGAAATTTGTAAGTTAAAATCTTACTAGTTCTTACAATAAATGGTGATCAAAATTCTTTTTGAAATATTTTTGAATAAAGTTCTGCTTAATTACATGATAGGGCTTCAAGTTCTCACAGACAGTTGATAAAAGGAATGCTGTGTAATACTTGTTTGTTGATGAGATAGGATGATTACATGTTGATGATAGTTGTAAATTGTGGTGTGAATAGCTCTGATTATACAATAACATAATTTAATTGTACATGTGAAATGGGTAACTTGTTTGGCATGTGACATACCAAACCTATAAAACCAGTTCTTTTCTTTTTTATTATTTTATATAAGATTATGGTACAAATCAAATCTAGACCCCTGTCCTCCTCCCTAACCCCCACCCCACCAGAGCTCATGCATTCTGCCAAGCATGTTTTTCATCTTTTTCTTAGTGTTTCTCAAAATTCTCCATATAGAAGTTGACTGTTTCGAGCAGAAGTTCACCATTTCAGTCATTCTTTAACACAGTCTTTTCTGTTGTTGTTGTTGTTGTTGTTGTTGTTGTTGTTGTTCTTTCCAGTATGCACCACTCCCAACTACTTGGACAAAAGCTCAAGGAGCCCTGCACAAGAAATACTACTAGGTAATTGGTGCTAGCATTCACAGATAAGGGATACCATTTGTCGTTTTTCTGGGACTGTGTTAGTTCACTTAACATAATATCTTCTAGTTCCATCCGTTTACCTGCAAAGTTCATGATGTCATCTTTCTTTACCGCTGCATAGAACTCCATTGTGTAGATGTACCACATTTTCTCTATCCATTCATCAGTTGAGGGGCACTTGGGTTGGTTCCAGCTCTTCGCCATTGTGAAGAGAGCTGCAGTAAACATGGCTATGCATGCATCTCTGTGGTAGGATGAGTCTTGTGGGTATATACCCAGAAGTGGTATGGCTGGGTGAGGTGGTAGGCTCATTTTGAGTCTTTTAAGGGTTCTCCACACTGCTTTCCATAGTGGTTGTAGGAGTTTACATTCCCACCAGCAGTGGATGAGTGTTCCCCTTTCCCCACAACTTCTCCAGAATTTGGTATCATTTGTTTTCTTGATCCTAGTCAGTATTATTGGAGTGAGATGATATCTTAAAGTGGTTTTAATTTGCATTTCCTTAATTATTAGTGATGTTGAACACTTTTTAAGATGTTTCTCAGCCATCTCTAATTCCTTACTTGTGAAGTCTGTTCAGCTCTTTGCTCCATCTTTTGAGTGAGTCATTTGTTTTCTTTCTTCTTTTTTTTTTTTTTGAGTAGTTTATATATTCTGGAAGTTAATGCTCTGTCAGATGTATCAGTGGTGAAGGTTTCCTCCCACTCTGGGTTTTCTCTTTACTTCCTTGGTTGTTTCTTTTGCTGTACACAAGCTTTTGAGTTTAATAAGGTCCCATTTGTCAATTGTTGACCTTATTTCCTGTGCAGCTGCTGTATGATTTAGAAAGTCTTTTCCTCCACCTATGTCTTGTAGGTTGCTGCCAACTTTTTCTTCTATTACCTTCAGAGTTTTGGATTTCATGTTGAGGTCTTTGATCCATTTGGAGTTGATTTTTGTACAGGGTGAGAGGTAGGGGTTTAACTTTATTCTTCTACAAGTGGTGATCCAGTTTTGCACCACTTGCTGAAGATGCTGTCTTTTCTCCATTGTGTCTTCTTGGCCCCCTTGTCAAATATGAGGTGGCTGAAATTGTATGTACTCAAGTTTGGATCTTCAGTTTTGTTCCATTGGTCTACAGGTCTGTTTTTGTGCCAGTACGAAGCCATTTTTATACTATAGCCCTATAGTATAGTTTGAAGTCTGGTATAGAGATCCCCTCCTGTAGTGCTCTTTTCACTCAGGGTTGCTTTTGGCTATTCGGGGTCTTTTGTTTTTCCATATGAAATTAAGGATTTTTTTTTCCAAGCCCGTGAAGAAACTCTTGGGGATTTTAATTGGGATTGCATTGAATCTGTATATTAATTTGAGTAGAAAGGACATTTTTACTGTATTAATTTTTCCAATTCGTGAGCATAGGAGGTCTTTCTATCTTCTGATTTCTTCTTCAGGGGTTTAAAATTGTTGTACAACAACAACAGAAAGGACTGCATTGAAGAACTGACTGAAACAGTGAACTTGTGCTCAAAAAAGTCAACTTCCACATGGAGAATATTGAGAAAGACTAAGATGAAAAGCATGTTTGGCAGAATGCATGAGCTCTGGTGGGGTGGGGGAATGGGGGGGCATGGGTCTAGATTTGATAAAAAAGAAATTAATTAATTAATTAAAAAATTGTTGTTGTAGAGATCTTTGGTGTCTTTGGTTAGGTTCGTTCCTAGGTATTTTATTGTTTTTGAGGCTATTGTGAATGGGAAGGCCTCCTTGTATTCCTTCTTCAGTTGCTTGTTTTTGGTGTAAAGAAAGGCCATTGATTTTTCTAGGTTAATTTTGTATCTCAGCACTTTACTGCTGAATAATTTTTATTGAGTATGCTGAATTGTGCAAACCATCATGAAAGTTAAAGATTATTATCATGCCCAAAACCTAATTTGTGCTTATTGTCAATGCCTATTTTCACCACAGCTCCAAGTAACTATTAACCTGATTTCTATCTCTGAATTTGCTTTTTTACATATGTTATATAAATAGAATTACATTTTTTAGAATCAGACCTTTTATATATGGCTTATTTTACTTAGGGCCAATTTGTCCATAGCCCTGTTAATGCTTGTTATATAGCCATCCACATAGGTTTATAAAGATGTCTCCTTGTGATTTTAATTTGCATTTTCCTTATGGCTAATGATGCCATTTTTTTAATCTTTTAATTTATTTAAAATACAGAGTCTCTGTCTCATGCTGGCCTGAAGCTCTCTGTGTAGCAGAGGAAGACCTGAACTCCAGATCTTCCTACCTCTATCTCCCAAGTGCTGGTATTACAGTGCCTCCTGCCTATGAGACAAACACTCTACCAACTGTACTATATCACCAGGCTTCATTCTTTATCTTTAGTAAAACATATTCAAAAATTTTGGCCATTATAAAAACCGGATTTTTTTGTTGTTATTGTTTCAAACTCGCTGTGTAGCAGAGTGTGGCTGTGGACTTATCCTATTGCCTCCACTTCTTTAGTGCTGAGATTACAAGCATGTCTCACCATGCCAGGTTTATGTGGGTCTGTGGATTAAATTCAGGCCCTCTTCCATGCTGGGCAAGCATTCTACTGAGCTATATGCCTAGCCCTGTTACCTGATTGTCTAGTCTTTGTTTCCAGTTTTCTTATATTTCCTGATCCTCTTCCTGTCCCTAGTTTTCCCTCTTCCACTCTCTTTCTCAAAATGAAATATGTGAATTGTATTAATTGAAGTTTTGTACACACATTTAAAGTTTAACAGATGTGTAGAATTTGTGTTTTTTCTTTACCTGTAGAATACGACAATGTATTAACTTTTTTTTTTTTTTTTGCTCTTTTTGAGACAGGGTTGCCCTTTAGTCCCAGCTGGCCTGGAGCTTACTATGTAGACCAGGCTGGCCTTGAACTCACAGAGATCCACCCGCCTCTGCCTCCCAAGTGCTGTGCTCCACCATGCCCGGCTAATTTTTAAATTGTAACCTTTAATTAGCTTTTGTCAGTGAGGTAGTGATCTTAAAGATTGTAATCTGTATAACTAAACAGCATACTTCAGAACTTTTACAAAAGGCATTGCTCTTCCTGTTTAAAAAAGAAGTGCGTGGTGGCACACGCCTTTAATCCTAGCACTCGGGAGGCAGAGGCAGGCAGATCTTTGTGAGTTCAAGGCCAGCCTGGTCTACAGAGTGAGTTCCAGGACAGCAGGGATTACAGGGAGACCCTGTCTCGAAAAGACCAAAAAAAATAAAGAAGTGACTTAAAGTAGTTTTAAATTTGCATGCTATAGGAAAATCAAGATTTTGTTCCTTTTTTACCATGCTTTTATTTCATTCTTACATTACAAGTGATACAAAAAGTTACTAAAGGCCAGCATGGTGACCTACACCTTTGATCCCAGCACTTGGGAGACAGAGGCAGGCAGTTCTCTGTGAGTTCAAGGCCAGCCTGGTCTATACAGTGAGTTCTAGGCCAGCTGGGGCTACAGGGAGACCCTGTCTCAAGAAGACCAAAAAAAAAAATGGAAGTGATGATTGATGTTTTTCCTGTACACAGCATTTATGATTACTGCTAACCCAAACATTCAAGAAAAACAATTCCCATGAACCTGGTTTACATAGAAATTTATCCAAAGTCAGCTTTTTTTCTTTAGAGAATACATTATTAGTTTCTGTGATCAAACTCTTGTAGATAACACCTTATATATTTGATATGGTATGTTACTGCTGTCCAAATGGGAGAAATTATTTTTTTAACCAACACACAGAAATCAGTGTTTTTTTTAATTTTATTTATTTTGTATGTGTATGAATGTACTGTCTGCATGTAGGTTTGTGCACCCCGTGTCGTGCAATGCCTCGGAGGTCAGAAGAGGGCGTTGGATTCCCCTGGAACTGGAGTTAAAGACGGTTCTCAGCCGCCATGTGGGTGCTGGGGATCGAACCTGGGTCCTCTGCAAGAGCAGTAGGCGCTCTTAACCACTAGGCCATCTCTCTAGCCCCAGAGAAATTATTTTAATATTCCTAGACCAAAATGAATAACCAGCTTTTGACTTATTTAAATGACTTATTTAAATGTGGTGCTGGGACTGAACCCAGTGTACAAGGTCTTCTGTTACTGACCTATATACCCCCAGCCCTGAAATTAGAAATACTTTTTTATTGAATTTTTGTGTATTATAGAACATCTTAATCAGTCTTAATCATCTTTATACCCTCTTATTGACACCCTCCCACAGTCTCCCGCACTAGAATTCACAGACTCTGTCATTTGTGTTAAGGCCTAGTGTGTTAAGTCATTGTTCTTGGATGTCCCTCAGTGCAACTTCATTCCCTATCCAGATCCCCTTGCTTTAAGATCAGCTCTTCCTCACCCAACAGTATCAGCTGTTGGTTAATCTCTCTTTTGTGCTGAGCAGAACCTAGCATCCCTGCTTGGGGGGAGAGGGCACAGTACCTGCCTGCAGATGCTGTGAGGAGCTGGTCCCGTCGCAGAGACCAGCTGGCTGCTTCCCGCAGCCTAGCCCGAGTGATACTCTCAACTTGGCTCTTGGCCTGGACCCACGAGACACGTGTTCCACTCTTGGCCCTAACTTCCCACCTGCCCAGAGCCGGGACAGGAATTTTACCCACACACCAGCTACCCAGGTTGGTGATCCGCAAAGGAGTCTCTTTCCAACCACGCTGGCCACCCAAACGAAAAGCACGCAATAACTAATAATAATATCGGCGGGGAACTCCGTAATGATGTTAATTTGGAATCCAGTTTATTCATTGTTACAGCCAGCTTTTATGGAATAAATGACGTCACCTCCCAGAGCAAATCATAGGTCCCCCAATTCTGCGCCATTGCACACCTTGCTCCACCCAGCATTATGTATGTAGTTAGCCCACACTGCTAGTTCCCTCCTTGGGGCGGAGGCAGACTCTTGGCCATGCAGCGCCCTGAGGTATGCCAACTAGTTTGCAATTCAAGCTGGGTTTTCCTACAATCAGCTGCCAGTATTTCTTCAGCTAAGATTGGGGTCTGCTGCCCATTTCTCCAGTTCCATGCTGGGTTTTTGTCTGCATGAGTTTGCATGGGTCTTGTGCATTGCTGTAGGTTCAGAGGAGCAGGGTCCCAGGAGCTTGTAGGAATCTATTTCCATATGGTCATGCACCTCCTCCCTGGTTCTTAGAATCTTTCTGTCTCCTCTTTTGCAATGGTCCCTAAGCCCTGGGAAAGCTTAATACAGGAGTCCTGTTCATGGACCCCTACTATGCAGACTCCTAATCTCCATGCTTTGGCCATTTGTGACCTTTTGTGTTCCTGACTCTCTGTTGCATGAAGGAGCTTCATTAATGGACAGCTGAGAGATTCATTAGTGTCCTCTTTACCACTTATTCTATGTTGTGTGAGCCTTAGGTATAGAGCTTGCATTGTAGATGTGCTGCTTAGGCTTGGGAAATTCAGACAATGCCTGTGTGTGACTGAAGCTGCTAAGCAAGACTATTTCAGAGTACCACAACTGAAATTATTTTTTAACACTTAAAAAGAGTTAGAAAGGGATTGTATTTTGCATTAAATAAAAATAAGGTACTTGATAGTTGAATGAAATAGTAGAAGTGTTTCTCTCAATCCAGATTATTTTTTTTTCTGGAAAAGTATCCTGTAAGATTAAAACACACCTCTTGTGTCCAGCATGTCTTATAGTGTGTTATAGCATCTTAACTGTACATTTCTAGAAAGTATATGGATAAGAAATTTTCATGTAGTTTCCATTGTTGCTACTTTAAAAATATTTTATTTTTTTTTATTTTTATGTGCATGAGTGTATTGCTTGCATGTGTTTAAGTGCACCTCTGTGGTGCAATGCTGGAGGAAGTCGAAGAGAGCACCAGATTCCCCTAGAACTGGAGTTAGCAATGGCTGTTCGTCACCATGTGGGTCCTGGGCATTGAACCCTGATCCTCTGTGAGAGCAGCCATCCTCTTAACCTACTGAGCCATCTCTCCAGCCCCGTTGTTGCCACTTTTAAGAAATATTTTTTGTATTTTACTGTTGCTATAAGCGCTATGCAGTAACTTGGAAGACATTCCTGAAGAATTATATCAGGAGTTCCGGGCATAGTTAATGGATTGAATTTCTGTAGTACTAGTATTTTTATCTATAATTAAATGTGTTTACTTCATTCTCATACTTGAATAGCCAGACAATTGCTTGGTATTTTTTACTTTGCGTGAATTGTGACCTCTGACCTTACAGGTAAAGGGAGGTGTCCCACACCCAACCCCCTTTAAAAAGATGTTCTTAATATAAAAGCTATTATTAGTTAAGTCACACCTCATCCCTACTTCTCTGAATTTCTGAAGGGCTCAGAGAATTTGGGTAGAAACTAGTTAGAAATTCTGGGAGACTTTGTAAAGCTTAATGTGGACTACGCTGCATCTCACATGTGAGTCTTATTGTCATCTTCTTGGCAGCCTCGTGCAGCAGTTGCCCTGAGTTCATAGGCAGATCAGGTTTCTTTATAGAATCCCAGAGCTCAGCTGCTTAATCATACTTTCTCAGCCAGGTGCTGATTTCAGTAGTCCCACCTTCCAGCAACTGCGCACCCGCACCCTCCTCCTTCAGTGTCTCAAGTTTCCTATTCTTTGTAGCATTGGCTCTTCGTTTTTGTTTTTTCACAGGGTCCTGTCCTGTCCTGGGCGAGCCAGCCCCTTGCTTCTGCTTCTGAGAGGTGCCAAAGATTCTGCAACCCTGCTTCAACTGCCTTGTGCCTAGACCTTGAGCTGCTTTCCGGATATCCGACACACAAGTGCAAGCACTTGTCGCCACTGTCTGTTCCTCCCTGTGCCCTGTGTTTTCTTATTTTCCATACCTCTGTGCCTTCTTTCTCTCCACTCCATGCACAATGCATAAAGGATGGAAAAAGTACTTCGGCCAGAAGTCTTTGAGTGAGGCATCAATGGATGAATATTTAGGCAGTTTAGGACTGTTTCGAAAGCTCATTGCCAAGGATGCCTCTTGCCTCTTTCGAGCTATCTCTGAGCAGGTAAAAATAAATAAATGTCTTGCCAATTTTTAATTTTCAGAGTGAGATGTGGCATGGTCCAGTAGCTAAATCTGTAGCTTACTGAAAGAAAAATTATCTTTTCTGTTTCTCAATGAAAATATCCAGGCCTGCCTGGAAAGCGGAGACAGTGAAACACTGTGTGCCACTGCTGCTGAGAAGAAATATACTGCAATAATGGGGCTATCTTTTTCTTTTTGCTTTATAATGCCAGTTTCTAATAGGGGAGGGATAAGTTAACATGGGACTAAAGAAAACTTTGAATGTTGATACTGTCTAAGCATCCTCTGCTTCCTCTGTGTTTGAAAAAGATTAACAGGCTGTGGTGCCCTTAAAGGGGAAATGGATGTGACAATTGTCAATCTTTCACCCTCAGTTTCACTAAAGATGAACATTTTTAAGATAAGGCATGGAGCCGGGCGTGGTGGCACATGCCTTTAATCCTAGCACTTGGGAGGCAGAGGCAGGCGGATCTTTGTGAGTTCAAAGCCAGCCTGGTCTACAGAGTGAGTTCCAGGACAGCTGGGACTACAGGGAGACCCTGTCTCGAAAAGACAAAAAAAAAACAAAAAAGATAAGGCATGGCATCTTGGTCTTTTGGATAAGATCAGGTGCAGTAAGAGGAAGACTTAATGTCCCTGTTTCCAACATGTGTTCTGTGTTAGAAAACTAAGCATCCAATTCATAGTCTTTTAGGAGCTTCTATATCAAATGACTTTCAACACTCAGCTGGTCTTGTCTTTTTCAGTTATTTTACAGTCAGATTCATCACTTACACGTCAGGAGAACTTGTGTCTCATATATGAAGGAAAATCAACCCACTTTTGAGTCTGTAAGTAGAATATGTACCTTTGAGAGTTGTTGGATATACACATAATTGGGCAAAACCAATTTTTAGCACCTACATAAAAACTGAATTCTAATAAAAAAAAAAAAAATTTAAAAAAACGGGCTGGAGAGATGGCCTAGCGGTTAAGAGCGCCGACTGCTCTTACAGAGGACCCGGGTTCGATCCCCAGCACCCACATGGCGGCTGAGAACCGTCTGAAACTCCAATTCCAGGAGAACTCCCAGTCCAGGGGAATCCGACACCCCCTCTGACCTCCCGGCCCCTGCAACGACATGGGTGCACAAACTTGCCATTGGCAGACAGTACATTCATACACCCATACAGAAATAAATAAAAATTAATATAAAAAACAAAAAATTTAAAAAAAAAAAAACTGAATTCTATCATAAATTCTCTTTTCTCAGTAGCAAATATTTAATTCCCAGCTGGCTTCCTGCTAGCTAGTATGCTTTTGTACCTCCTCTCCACATTTTGTTTTGTATTCTGATTAATTAAAAGCCTGGTGTCCCATGCCTGTAATCCAGTACTGGTCTCTTATCCCCCAAACTCTGATGCTGATTCAGAAAAATCATGAGTTCCAGGCTAGGCTGAGGTATCTAAAGAGATTGTCTTAAAAAAGAAAAAAAAAGATGTAACAGTCAGTAGCTTTCCTACTTTTTCTTCTGCAAACAACTCAAAAATTCCAAGTCCTAAAATAATTTTTGAAAACTTTTATATTATTTTTACCAATATTTTCTTGAACAATTAGTTCATAAAAGGTTTAACTCCAGATATTTCAAAATACACATTTTAATCTGTATTCAGTAATCCTCAGCCAATTTGAGAAGTCTTGTAAAACTTGTAAAGGAAGCATCTGTTATATTCATAACATCATTCTTTTGAAAAATGGCAAATTGTAATAATCAAAGCTATGTCACTAATAGTTGACTTTAAAAATAACGTTTAGAAGACATCTTTGTACACATGCAGTTTCTGAATTTTTGTTAAAGAAATGAAGTTTTATCAAGATCTGATTTGAAGTGTGCCCTTTTTTGTGACCTGCCTTTTTGTTTTGTTTTTCAACTGCTAGCTTTCATTTCACTGTATATTGGGGGTTATTACCTGCCTGCTGTTGAAGGTTTATTCTTAATTTTATCAACAGGTTTCAGTGAATTTTAAAATACCACGAAAGGTTGTTATCTTAAAGTTGATTATAGTCTTCGCCACACCTGGAGAAAACAGTGGTTCCTGACATTGAAATGCAAGATCATGGTGTAAAGTAGCATATTTCAAGTACTTTGTGCATATATCTAACATGGAGATCTTGTTAAACTATAGAATTCAGTAGGTCTGAGTTGAGGCCTGAGGCATTTGCATTTTTAAGAAATTCCCAAGCTATATGTGGTGTTGAGTCCTAGACCACATTTTAGGTAACAAAGATGTGTAAGGTTTTAAAACTACTGGATGAGTATCAAATACAGTTGGAAGCCTAATCCCCCCCCCCCAGAAAAAAAGTTCATACTGTGTGATTATTTTAGAGGAAATGCAAGGAAAAATAGCAAACCATCTTAAATAAGACCACAAAGATACTTGTGAAGGAAGGCAGTAGATAATTTCATTATCTAAATTGTGATGTTAGTTTCGTGGTCAAAATTTGCACTATTTTTTTTATTTATTTATTGTTTATTTATTTTTGTGTATGAATGTACTGTCTGCATGTAGGTCTGTGCACCCGTGTCATACAATGCCTCGGAGGTCAGAAGAGGGCGTCGGATTCCCCTGGAACTAGAGCTCTCCTGGAATTGGAGTTGCAGATGGTCCTCAGCCGCCATGTGGGTGCTGGAGATCGAACCCGGGTCCTCTGCAAGAGCAGTTGGTGCTCTTAACCGCTAGGCCATCTCTCCAGCCCCTAGTCTTTAATTTGCACTATTTAAATTATGCAGTTTGTTTTATGTCAGTTCTATTTCAAAGCTTTAGACTTTAATTCACTTTCATTTTTATCGAGGTGTATTGTACATACAGTAAGATTTGCTATTTTAAGATTAGCACTTTTGCTTGGGAACCTGGGGTTGTACAGAAAACTAGACAATGTTGTAATTGGGCTGGTAAGGACAGACATTCCTCAGGTTTGTTGCCTAAGCGTACTTACCGTTTAAATACATTAAATAATAATAATGAAAAAAATTGCCAGGTGTAGTGGTACACGCCTTTAATCCCAGCATTTGGGAGGCAGAGGCAGGGAGATCTCTGTGAGTTGGAGGCCAGACTGGTCTACATAGTGAGTTCCAGACCAGCTGGAGCTACAGGGAGAGCCTGTCTCAAAATGAAAAAAAAAAAAAGATTAGCACTTTTAATGGTGGTCAAGATAAGTCATTGTAACTGCCATCAAAATCAGGGATATATATATATATATATGTGTATATATATGTATATACATATGTATATGTATGTGTATATATATACATATATATGGGGTGTGTGTGCATATATATATACATATATATATATATATGTGTATGTATGTGTATATATATATGCACACACACCCCAAAGGTTACTTAGGCCTAGGGCTTTTTTGAGATTAATGAAATTCTCTTTATAGATTTCCTTAGTTTAATTTTGTATACATATTTCCTGCCAAACTTTGACTCCTTATAATTTTTTACCTTGATTCCTTTATTAAAATTATCAGGTTACTTAAGTTGCTATTTCAAAAGAAAATTAAGGACACATCATTTGATGAAGTGCAGTGGTATGTAAATAAGCAAAGGAAGACTGGCTCCTGAGGTACTTTTCTCCACTTGTAACTTCCGTATATGTGCAGGTCTCCTTGAGGTGCTGTGAAAACTAGTAATTTCACACCATAATTGTTAAAGTGATCAAAAAACTAATGAGAAGGTAACACTGCAGAATATCAGATTTCAGTAATGTTTTATATTTGGTTAAGTCAAGTTTGTTTTATTTTTCAAGTATGTGGAAGGATCCTTTGAGAAATACTTGGAACGGTTGGAAGATCCCAAGGTAAGATAAAATATGAGATTTTTTTTCAGAATTATTTAAAATAACCTACACATTCTTCTGTGTTGCGATAATTAGACTCAAAATATTAAGTAAGCCAATTGTGTTGAATGAAACAGTTACTGTGAAAAAGGCATTGGCCTGTTTTGTGCTGAATATGGAGAAATGGGTTAACCATTTCATCTGTAGACTGCTGAGAATACTCACTGCTTGGGAAAAGGACAATGTTGAGAAACATTAAAGCTTTTTCTCTTTAATGAGAAACAAAAATGTTAATGTTACTGAGGATTTATTTTTTGAATTTAAAAATTCCCCTTATTTGTGTCGTGTGGGACTTAAAATCCATAACCATTATTTACAAATACGTAATTGATAAAATTTCTGTTCTGTACTTAAATGGACATTTTGTTAAATATTCTGCTACCTTTGTATTTTTGTAGTAGTTACACTTTTATGCCTTTTAAATTTCTCATTGTGGTGTTATTACCTGTTGGGCAAGAAGAGCTTTGGGAATATTGTTTTGAGACAAGTTTATATTACTGAGTAGCTATAATAATATTCTGATACTTAGAACAAATTATAGTATGTTATACAAATTATAGTATATTATACAAATAGTTCATCTGACCCATTAAATAGCCAAAAATGTTGAACTTTTAAATAGTTTCTATTTAATAGTTAAGAAATGTTTTTAAAAACTGCACTATTTGTTTAGGAGAGTGCTGGCCAGTTGGAACTAAGAGCTCTTTCTCTAATTTATAAGTAAGTTATATCAGAGGGCAGGGGGTAGGGGGGAGAACAAAGGGGAGGGGGGAGAGAGTGAGAATGAATGTGTGGATATGAGAGAGTGAGAGTGTGTGTGTGTGTGTGTGTGTATAATGCTTGTGTCAAAGTCCCTTTAGTGCTTTAGTGAATGTGTGTGTGTGTGTGTGTGTGTGTGTGTGTGTGAATAAGACTTCTGTCAAAGTCCCTTTAGTGAATGTGTGTATGTGTAAGATTTGTCAAAATCCCTTTAGTGTGTATGTGTGAGAGAGAGAGAGAGAGAGTGAGACTTCTGTCAAAGTCCCTTTAGGACTGGTTAAATTTGAGAGTTGATGCATTGATAATGTGGGATGAAAAGGTCTGAGAAAAAAATCAATTTGATACAGTTCTTCGGTGAAGAGCCAATTCTTTCTGCCATTTGTATCTTTTGAAAGGAATAACAAAGGAAGTCAAGTATGCTAGAGCATGCATATAAATATCCAGCACTGAGAGGCTGAGGCAGGAGAATCTTGAGTTCAAGGCTACCCTGTGGTACATAACAATTCCCTGTCTCAAAATGCACAAATAAAAATACTAAAAAACAAAAACAAAACCAAAAAAACCCAGAAATGCTAGTTTTTCTTGTAGGAAATCAGAATATTTAATCTTTATAAAAATTCCTGGATATTTAACATTCCTTCTTTTCTTTTTTTTTTTTTGCTCTTAATTATTTATTTTTTTCATTTTTTAACAATAAGTAATAATTTATGAGTACAAGCATCCTTCATGTAAAACCTATTTGCAAGCAGTTGTGCCCAAACCCACACAGCCCATGGGTCCCACCATCCAGCTGGGGGGGCTTGTATGTTCAATCAAGTTGATCAGACTATATTGCTATAGTTTCACCATTCACCCCAATCACAGCCCTTACATTCTACCACACCCCGTCATCCACAGATTGTTCCCTAGGCTTAGAAAAGGGGCACAGGTGGATGAGAAGCAAAACAGTCTACTTTCTCTTGGACTCTGGTCAATTCTGGCTGTTTCCTTTCATGGGCTGCCAGCTTGTCCCATTGCTTATTTTCATACATTCTCGTTGGAGCAGTATCACTTCCAATGTACAAATTGGAGGAGAAAAATCATAGGTACTCCCTTAAATGGTGACATTACATTTTTGGTATTAAAATTTCATGAAGAAATTAGGAAAAGTCCTAAGTGGCTCCTTAGAGGCCTTAGAAATTAAGGCTATCTTTTTTGTTGTTGTTTTTGAGACAGGGTCTCACTGTAGCTCCAGCTGGCCTGGAACTCACTATGTAGACCAGGCTGGCTTTGAATGCACAGAGATCCACCTGCTTCTTCCTGCAGAGTGCTGGGACTAAAGGTGTGCGTCACCATGCCTGGCAAAGCTATTTTATGTATACTAAATGATCTCTTCCTACCTACCTTTGTTTTCTACCTTTGTAGTCGGGATTTCATTCTTTATCGGTATCCTGGAAAGCCACCAACTGATGTCACAGATAATGGCTATGAAGACAAGGTAAGAAAATGTTGACTAAAATAAAATTGAGTGTTGCTAGCCGGGCGTGGTGGTGCACGCCTTTAATCCTAGCACTCAGGAGACAGAGGCAGGCGGATCTCTGTGAGTTCAAGGCCAGCCTGGTCTACAGATTGAGTTCCTGGACAGCTGGGGCTACAGGGAGACCCTGTCTCGAAAGGACCAAAAAAAATATAAAATAAAAATGAGTGATGCTGATGGCTTACCAGAATATTAGGAAATAATCCTTTTAAACTAATTAGTAAAATAATCTTAGTCTAAATGATACTGTTCTTTGCCCATAGCCTTTTCTTCTCCTATCAGTTATCCTCATTAAGGTTAGCTACCTCTTTAAGCAGATATTTTATGTCACTCTTGTGTAATATGAAAACCCACATAAAACCCTAATTGGCTCCTCACTGACCAGAGGATAAGCTTCAGATTCTGAAGCTAGGTGTTCAATGTTCAGTTTTATTGTCTTCCGTCCTGCTTTCTATTTTTAAGATGTACACACACACACACACACACACACACACACACACGGAAATTTAAATCTAAATCGTGCCTTCAGAGAAAACATGGTTTTCTTTGAATCTTCTTGTGCCCAACATAATCTTCAGTTATATTCATTTTCCTGCAAATGTGATGATTTCTTTATGGCTTTATAAAACTCCTTTCTGTATATGTGCTACATTTTCTTTATCCATTCATCTATTGGTAGATGTCTAGGCTAATTCCACTTCTTAGTTCTTCTGAAAAGTGCAGCAGTGAACATGGACGTGCAAGTATCTCTGTGATATATTGACTTAGAATTCTTTGGATATATACCCAAGAATGATACAACTGTTTTCTTTTTTTTTTTTCTTATTTTTTTAAAATTTTATTTATTTTTGTATGTGTATGAATGTACTGTCTGCATGCAGGTTTGTGCACCCGTGGTCGTGCAATGCCACGGAGGTCAGAAGAGGGCATCAAATTCCCCTGGAACTGGAGTTAAAGACGGTTTTTAGCCGCCATGTGGGTGGTGGGGATCGAACCCAGGTCCTCTGCAAGAGCAGTCGGCGCTCTTAACCACTAGGCCATCTCTCCAGCCCCGCTGTTTTCATATAGTAGTTGCTTTATTGATTTATTTTCATTTTATGCATATGAGTGTTTTGCCTGCATGGTTGTAAGTGTACTCGTGATGCCATGCTGGTGAAGGTCAGAAGAGGTTGTCTGATCCCCTGGAACTGCTGTTACACCAGTTAGTTTGTTAGTTGCCATGTGGGTGCTGGAAAACAAGCCAGGGTCCTCTGCAAGAGCAACAAGTGCTCTTCTTAACTACTGAACCATTTCTACAATCTATCTATTTATTTATTTATTTATTTATTTATTTAAATTACGTATTTTTAAAGACAAGGTCTCGTGTAGCTCAGACTAGCCTTGAACTCACTACGTAGCAAAGATAACCTTGAAGTCTCAGTTCTGCTACTTCTGTTTCTGGAGTGCTGGGATTATAGGCATGTGCCACCATGTTCAGGTATTTATTATTATGTATTTGAATTATTGTGTGTGCATGATGTATGCACATGTATCTGGATGTCAGAGAACAACTTTGTGGAGTTGGTTCTCTCCATTCATTGTGGGTTTAGGGTTCAAGCTCAGATTGTCAGGCTTTCACAGCAAGGACTTTTACCTACTGAGCTTTCTTGCTGGCCCTATTTTACTTTAAAAATTTTTTTTTTTTGTATGTGTATGAATTTACTGTCTGCATGCAGGTTTGTGCACCCGTGTCGTGCAATGCCACGGAGGTCAGAAGAGGGCATGGGATTCCCCTGGAACTGGAGTTAAAGACTATTCTCAGCCACCATGTGGGTGCTGGGGATCGACCCCGGGTCCTCTGCAAGAGCAGTTGGTGCTCTTAACTGCTAGGCCATCTCTCCAGCCCTATTTTACTTACTTTTAATTAATCTCTGGGACTTGGTCTCACTTTGTAGCCCAAGTTGCCTTCAAACTGGTCACTTCCTGCCTTTATCTCCTGGGTCCCCAGTCTATTCTCTTTATTTACTGAGAGAGATTTCAGTTTTCTTTTAGTCAGTGTTTTATCATAGAGAGAAGCAAACTAATACAAATATTAAGGGAAGGAAAATGTCCCTGGATTCACAGAACTTAGTCGAAGTTACCTCAGGGTAGTATAAGAATATAGAAAAATGGGCTGGAGAGATAGCTCAGTGGTTAAGACTGCTCTTGCAGAGGACCTGGGTTCAATTCCCAGCACCTACATGGTGGCTAAGAACCCTCTTTAACTCCAGTTCCAGGGGAGTCTGACGCCCTCTTTTGACCTCCACAGCATTGCATGACGCGGGTGCACCAACCTACATGCACAGTACATTCATACACATAAAAAATAATAAAATAAAAAAAGATTATAAAAAAGAATATAGAAATACAAAAAATGCTTAAAATCCTTTTAAAAATCCCTTAAAAAATAAAAAGTTTTTAAAAAGACAAGCTGAACAAAAAAAATAAAATTCTTCATATTAAAAAAAAATGCTTAGGAATTTTCCTTTCTTTTTTTTTTTTTAACATAAATTTATTTATTTATTTTTAACAAATCTAGACCCGTGTTCCCGCTCATTCCCCCACCCCGCCAGAGCTCATGCATTCTGCCAGACATGCTTTCCATCTCTTAGTCATTCTCAATATTTTCCATGGGGAAGTTGACTGTTTTGAGCAGAAGTTCACTGTTTCAGTCAGTTCTTTGATGCAGTCTTTTCTGTTGTTGTTGTTGTTTTCCAAAATGGTTACGCCCAACTGTTGGATCGAAAAGGCTCAGGGGGCCCTATACAAGAAATACTTACAATTGGGTAATTGCCACTGCATCCACAGATAGGATACCCATTCTGTGGTTTTTTTTCTGGGACTGTGTTTCTTCACTCAGCCATGATGTCCTCTAGCTCCACGCATTTTTTCCAGGCAAAATCCCAAGAGTTCTTCAGCAGGCTTGGAAACAAAGTTCTTAACATTCATTTGGAAAAACAAAAGACACCGCATAGCAAACACAACCCTGAGGTGAAAAGGCTTACCACACGAGGTGAGGGATCTCGTATACCATATTTAAAACTATTACACAGGGCCATGATCAAAAAAATAGCTGGTACAGGCAAAAAACAAAAAAAAAAAGACCTTTGGGACCATGACACATAAAATGTGCGAGGATACAAAATGATTGAGCAAGTACTAATACAAGCCATTCATATTTGCAAGGGGGCCAAGAAACACAATGAGGAAAAGACAGCCATCTTCAGCAAGTGGTGGTGTTGGCAAAACTGGAATCACCACTTGTAGAACGAATTGAAAATTAAACCCCACCTTACCTCTCACCCTGTACAAAAAAGTCGAACTCCACAAATATAACCTCTCAACGTGAAACCCACACTCTGAAGGTAGATAGAGAAACAGTTAGGCAGCAGACACACAGGACTAGGCGTCAGGAAAGACTTCCTAACAAACGACAGCAAGCTATGCACAAAATATTAAGGTTGACATTGGGACAAAATGGGACCTCATCAAACTCAATGCTTCTGTACACTCAAAAGAAACAATCAAGGAAGTGAACAGAAATCCCACAGAGTGTGAGGAAAACCTTCACTGCAGATACATCTGACAAGCATTGATTTCAGAAATATATAAACTCACTCAAAAAAACGAAAAAAAGACAAACAAATGACCGACTCAATAGATGGAGCAATAGATGAACAGGAGACTTCACACGCGAGGAATTAGAGATGTCTGAGTAAAACACCTCAATAACTGCTCAGCAATCACTTAATCATTAAGGAAATGCAAATGAAAACCACTTTAAGATATCATCTTACTCCAATAAGACTGGCTAGGATCAAGAAAACAAATGATACCAAGTGCTGGAGAGGTTGTGGGGAAAGGGGAACACTCATCCACTGCTGGTGGGAATGTAAACTCGTACAGCCACTATGGAAAGCAGTGTGGAGAACCCTTGGAAGACTTGGAATGAACTTGCCACCCGACCCAGCCATACCACTCCTAGGCATGTACCCTCAAGACTTACGCCACCACAGAGATACATGCACAGCCATGTTTATTGCAGCTCTCTTCACAATAGCAAGGAGCTGGAACCAACCTAAATGCCCCTCAACTGACGAGTGGATAGAGAAAATGTGGTACATCTACACAATGGAGTTCTAGGAATTTTCCTTTCAAGGAAGTTGGGTGGCAACATCTTTCCTTTAGATCACAGAATTATTTGTACATCAGGTTGACTGCAAAATGAAGCAGCTTTAATTGCTACTGATTATGTTCCTCACACCAGACCATTTTTTCCTTTTTAAATTAATGTGTATATACAATGTGGATTTTGTAATGACATTTTTGTTCATTTGTATCTATTTGAACCATATTTACTGCCATTACCCTCTTTACCCCGACACTAATCCCTTCCCAAGTAATTTCCCTTCTATTTTTTTGTGTATGTGTATAATGTAGTTTCCACATATGGGAGAGAACATGTGATAATTTGGTTTTTTGAATCTGGACTATTTGATCTAATAGGGTATTCTGTTTTCATTTTCCTTTAAATGCTATTAATTTTGTTTTTCACTGTGATTGAATAATACCTAGGTGTGAATAGTACTGCAGAAACCAGGAATGTGCCAGTGTCTCTGTAGTAGGATGACTTAGTACCCTTTTAGGGGTACTCCCAGGAGTGGTAATCTGGATTACCATGCAGGAGTTCTTGAGAAACTTCCATAGTAATTGGTATCTCTATTAGTTTACAGTCCCACCTTTTGTGAATAAGGGTAGAGTCTCCATTGCATCCTAGTTTGTCATCTTTCCCACAATATTCTCCTTGTTGCTTGTTTTGAGCATATTATATATTTATTTGAGAGAGAGAGAGAGAGAGAGAGGGAGAGAGAGAGAAAAAAAATATATGAGAATGCACAGTAGTTCTCTTTGTATCACTTGGGTCCGGTGGATCAAACTTAGGTTGTCAGACTTGGTGGCAAGTTCACCTGCTGAGTCATCTCAGTGAGCCTTTTTCTAAAAGAAAATTTACCATTTTTATTTTATGTGTATGAATGTATTGCCTGCATGTTTGAAAGTGCAGTTGTATTGTGCAATGCCTGGGGAGGTCAGAAGAGGGTGTCAGATCCCTTGGAGCTGGAGGTACAAAAGGTTGTTACCTTACCATGTGCATGGTGGGAATTGAACCCAAGTCCTCTGCAAGAGCAGCCAGTGCTTTTAAACACTGAGCCATCTCTCTTTTTTTTTTTTTTTTTNAGCACTCAGGAGGCAAAAGCAAATCTTACAATTTTTTTTTTTTGGTCTTTTCGAGACAGGGTCTCCCTGTAGCCCCAGCTGTCCTGGAACTCCGTAGACCAGGCTGGCCTTGAACTCACAAAGATCCACCTGCCTCTGCCTCCCAAGTGCTAGGATTAAAGGCGTGTGCCACCATGCCCGGCTCCCAGAACCATTTTGATTGGGATAAGATGGATTTACATTGTGGTTTTGATTCGCATTTCCTTGATGGCTAAAGATATTGAACATTTTCTGATCTATTTATTAGCTATTTGTGGTAGTCTTTGAGATTTGTATATTCGTTTTGCTTGCCCATTTATAGAGTGGATTATTTGTTTTGTGAAGTTTACATTTTTTACTTCTTTATATATTCTAGATAATAATCCCCTGGGAAATGTATAGATGGCAAAGATTTTCTCCTGTAGGCTAAGAGAGATTGGAGTGTGGTGCCGGTGGCAGTTGAATCTAGGGCTTTGCACATAGTGAACAGGTGCTATAATAAATACTAAACTCTTATCCTCAGCCAAAACATTTTTTGTTTTATTTTTCATGTTGAATTGCTCTTTTACGCATGCTTGATTCAAGCCAGTGTTTTGAACACAAATTTTTAAAAAAAGTTTTAGTCTTTATGTTGAACAGGTTTTATCAAAGGAACATTTACTGAAAAGTTTTAGTTAACAAACATGGCCTTTGAATTGTTTTGGAAAAACACTAGAAATTGAAGGAATCTGGTTAAAAGTTAACCCTTTATGTAGCCATATCAGTAGCTTAATTCACTGAGACAGTGTATTTAGGAGTGCCCTTTTCTATATGGTATATTCATTTATTTCTGTTTAGTACAGTAATTAGCCTTTTGAACAAATTACATGATGTCTGTCCTATTCCTCTCTTAGTTGGAATTTTGGATAATTCTGGTTATTGGCTGTTTAACATAACTTTTCCAGTCATTGTTATCAATTAAGATTGGAATTTTGACATCTGTTAGGTTTTCTGTTCAGTAATTGAATTTGTAAAATTTCCCATCATAATGCAAGTCAGTGAATCTGGGACTTGTTTAGAAGATTAACAAAACTAAATTAAAGAAAATATAAGCTATGCCAGGTGTGGTGGCGTATGCCTTTAATCCTAGCACTTGGGAGGCAGATGCAGGCGGATCTCTGTGAGTTCAAGGCCATCCTGGTCTACATAGTGAGTCCTAGGACAGCTGGGGCTACAGGGAGACCCTGTCTCAAAAAGACCAAAAAAAAAAGGAAAAAGAAAAAGAAAATATAAGCTATACCTCATGAATTTTCTTAGCTATGCCTTTTAAATGCCATGATTAAAGTTACTACTTAAGTTATACTATAAGCCTCAATCAAATTCTTCAATACACTAAAGAGAATAAATTCATTTAGTGTTTGAACTTCTGATTATCAACTTCATTTCATGATTGTAAGACATGTAATATTAACAGTTATTCTGTATATTTTCTTCTACAGATCCTTCTCTGTTATTCAAATAATGGTCATTATGATTGTGTATACTCAAAACAATATCAGTCAACTGCAGGAATTTGCCAAGGTATATGAAGACTTCATAAACATTGGGTGTGATTTCAGATTATTTATCAGTCCTTAAACTGAAGGACTCACTAAAAATAAGACTTTAAAACATTGTTGGTACCTATGGAACATGCTGGTTTATGAATTGTTTCGTGTTTTTATTAAAAAAAAAAACTTATTTTGGGGTTGGAGAGATGGTTCAACAGTTAAGAGCACTGGCTGCTCTTGCAGAGCACCCACATGGCAGCTGACAACAGTCCATAACTCCAGTTTTAGGTGATTTGACACCTTCTGACTTCCTTGGGCATTGTACGACATGGGTGCACTTTACATACTTGCAGGCGATATACTCATATACATTTAAAAAAACAAAAACGGGCTGGAGAGATGGCCTAGCGGTTAAGAGTGCCGACCACTCTTACAGAGGACCCGGGTTTGATCCCCAGCACCCACATGGCAGCCGAGAACCGTATGAAACTCCAATTCCAGGAGACCTCCAGTTCCAGGGGAATCCAGCACCCTCTTCTGACCTCTGCAGCATTGCACGACAAGGGTGCACAGACCTGCATGCAGATAGTACATTCATACACATACAGAAATAAATAAAATTAAAAAAAATTTATAAAAAAAAGACATAAAAATAAACTATTAAAAAAAATCTTATTTTTGACAATGTGATTTTGACACTTTCTTCCTTCAGCGATATTGTATGAAATTCTCTACAAAGACGTATTCGTTGTGGATGAAGAAACATTGAAAACTGCAGTTGATATGTTTCGAAGTGGTTCCAGGAGAAACAGGAACAATGCTTTGACTGGAAATGTAGAGACCCATACTGAACCTATAAGTCCAACCCAGGATAGGTACTAAAGGGAAGGGGTTCTCAACTATGTGACTTTCTTGTTTCTTTGGATCATCTTCTGAAAGTGGGAATAGCCTAATTACATATATACACATACATTTATGTTAGGGATATTTAATGAGGGGAGGAAAGTTTTATTAAAGGAATATATTTTATTATGAAATGCTCAGACTTTAAGAGGTCTGTTAAAGTCAGAATACTTGTTTTGGCAGGGGGACTAGAGTCTTTAGAATGAATCCACTAATTCTCAGTTGTATACAACTTAATCATTGTTTATGAGACAGATTCATGGACTTATTGTTATAAAATTTGAGGTGAGAATTGAGTTGATAAAAGTACACCTAGGTTGGTTGTTACAGCACACACCCTTATCCATTGAGTCATCTTGCCAGCTTGCAGAAGAGAATTTTTTTAAATTTTTTATTTAGTTTTGTATGTGTATGATGTACTGTGCACATGTAGGTTTGTGCACCCGTGTCGTGCAATGCCACGGAGGTCAGAAGAGGGTGTCAGATTCCCCTGGAACTGGAGTTCTCCTGGAATTGGAGTTACAGATGGTTCTTAGCCACTGTGTGGGTGCTGGGGATCGAACCCGGGTCCTCTGCAAGAGCAGTCGGTGCTCTTAACCGCTAGGCTCACCAGCCCCCAGAAGAGAATTTTTTAAAGCTTATTTGGGACCACAAGAATGGCAACAGTTGTTTTTTTTTTTGGTCTTTTTGAGACAAAGTCTCAAGTTCAGCTGTCCTGGAACTCACTATGTAGACCAGGCTAGCCTTGAACTCACAGAGGTCCACCTGCCTCTGCCTCCCAAAGGCATGCGCCACCACGTCCAGTCTGGCAACAGTTTTATCAAGGTGCAAGTGGCTTTATTCTTCACTAATTCCTTAAGTAGTTCACATTCATGGAAACTTGTGCTAGGAAGGCAATATTACCACAAATTTGTTGGCTTAAGACATTCTGTGTGGTTTAGAAATCTTGCCATGGCTTAGTTACGTCTTCTGTTGAGGGTGTCATAATACTGTAATGAATGTGTTGGCCAATTTGGGGAAGTTTATACTTTCCAACTTGTGGTTCTTGGCAACATTTAATTCTTTCTGGCTATAGGACTGATAGTTTCACATTTTTGTGGGCAGGTAGAAGAGGAAACCTACTCTCAGGTACTTCCTTACTGGTGGCAAGGGAGGGAGAGACAGAGACTCCACTAGCGATCAGTATCATGACCATCTTAAGAGTTTATCTTAATAGGAAGCAATCTGCTAAGTAACTATTTGAAATATGTACTTACAAAGAAAGCCTAGTGTAGCTGTTCTGAAAGCTTAATTGCCTCAGTTTTAGAACTGAGCTTCTTTGCCACTGGGTGGCGGTATAGTTGTGAGAGATGAGACAAGTAACTGCTGCATTTATATAATGTGCTTTACTCTGAATCTTTTCAATTAGAACTGAAGAGTGTGGTGCCTGCTGCAGTATTGAAAGTACACCAGAGGGCCATAACCCTGGAAAAGAAGTATCAAAGGTTTGGTAATTTATTTGTTTTCTGAGATGGGGTTTCCTTGTAGCCCTAGCTGGTCTAAAAACTCTCTTTGTACAACAGGCTTTCCTTGATCTCACAAATATCCTCCTTCCTCTGCCTCTGGAGTGTTGGGACAGCACACCTGCTAGGTTTGTTGTTTTTCAGGCAAAGAATTTTCATACTCTTGTCTTACAGCATTATAATTTAAAATAGTTAAGACCAGATAGTTCATCCTAGTTATATGGGGTTGGGAGAGGTATTGATTGTATCCAAAAATGAAAAAATGTATACTTTGTGTTTTTTATTCTTGAGAACTATTAGATTTTTCAAAACTGAACTCTTTAGTTTTAGAAACTTTTATCTTCAAATTAAAGTAATACAAATTCAATAAGTAGATTGCAATCAATATTCTGATGCTGTTCGCTTTATTTTCATTAAGAGTGACCTTACATCTATGCTATTCCAAGAAATTAGATGCTAATCCTAGTCTCTTAAAGTTGGATAAACAGGAAGCTGGAGAGATGGCTCAACTTTTGGGAACACTGGTTGCTCTTGCACAGGACCTGGGTTTGATTCTCAGCACCTACATGGTGGCTAACAACTGTCTATAACTATTTTTCTGGGGGGTCCAGTGCAGGCATCTTACCTCCTCATGCATTTCAGGACACAGGTACACTCCCGCACATATAGGCAGTACATTCATGCACATAAAATAACAATAAATATTAAAAATGAAGTTGGAGAAATAAAATAATAATAATATTGTATGGGCCTAAAATCTCATAGGCTTTAAGTTTGAGAATAGCTGAATAGGGTTAATACTAGTATAATAATTTATATTATGATTTGTGAAAAGAGCAGCAGCAAACATGGATGTGCAAGTATCTCTACAGTAGGATGAGTCCTTTGGGCATAAGCCACACTGCTTTCCATAGTAGTTGCACGAGTTTGCATTCCCACCATCAGTGAATGAGCAGTCCCCTTTCTCCACATCCTTGCCGGCATTTGGTGTCTTTTATTCTCTTGATCTTAGCCAGTCTAACAGGAGTTAAGATGGAATCTTAAAGTGTTTTTTATTTGCATTTCTCATAATTAATCTTAATATTACTAAGGATGTTGAGCACTTTGTAAGGTGTTTCTTAGTCATTATTATTTCTTCCTTTGAGAACTCTGCTCAGATCCATAGCCTATCTTTTTATTGGGTCATTCATTTTCTTGTTTGTTTTTTGAGTTCTCTGTGTGTTCTTGATGTTAATCCTCTGGTAGAGGTGTAGCAGGTGATTTTCGCCAACTCGTTGTGTTTCTTCTTTCCTTCCTTGGTTGTGACTTTTGCTACAGAAGCTTTGTAGCTTAATGAGGTCCCACTTAATGATTGCTGACCTTAATGCCTGAGCAACTGATACCTGATTTAGAAAGTCTTTTCCTACACCTATATCTTGTAGGGTACTGTCTACATTTTCTTCTAGCAGTTTCAGAGTTTTAGGTTTTCTGTTGAGGTCTTTGATCCATTTGGAGTTGACTTTTGTTTGGGGTGAAAGATAGGGGTTCATTTTCATTCTTCTATAGATGGAGATCCAGTTTTGCCAACACTGTTTGTTAAAGAGGCTATCTTTACTCCATTTTGTGTTCTTGGTATCTTTGTCAAATATCAGGTGGCTGAAATTGCATGTGCTCAAGTTTGGGTCTTCTCTTGTGTTCCATTCATCTACATGTCTGTTTTTGTGCCAGTTAACCATGCTGTTTTATGACTATAGATATGTAAAATATTCTGAGATCTGGTATTCTGATACCCCTAGCCTTATTCTTTTTGGTCAAGATTGCTTTGGATATCTGGGGTCTTTTGTGATTGCATTTGAATTTTAGGAGGGTTTTTTTCCTAGCTCTGAGAAGAATGTTGTAGGTATTTTGATTGGAATTGCATTGACTCTGTAGATTGCTTTTGGTAAAATGATCATTTTCATAATATTCTACACATCCATGAGCATGGTAGGTCCTTTTATCTCCTGGTGTCTTCCTCTATCTTTTGCTTTAAATATTTAAAGTTTTCATTGTAGACAGATTGTATGTCTTTGGTTACATTTATTACTAAATATTTTATCTTTTTGAGATTATTGTGAATAATAGGGTTTCTTCGAATGCATTTTCTGATTGCTTGATATTGGTATATAGAAAAGGTATTGATTTTTTTTAAGTTGATTTTGTAACCTGGCACTTATTATTTCTAACAGTTTTCTGGTGGAAATTTTGGGATTTCTTATGTATAATATATCATCTGCAAATAGTGATAATTTGATAATTCTTTTCCAATTAGTACACCTTTAAATTTCGCCTCTTGTCTTATTGCTCTAAGAAGAGTTTTAACCACTTTATTGAAAAGGAGTGGAGACAGTGGACAGCCTTGTCTTATTCCTGATTTTAATTTTTTTTTTTTTAATTTTTTTATTTCTGTATGTGTATNTCTTTCAGAAATCTCCTGGGTCTTCTGACAGGAAAATGATTTCCTATTTATGTGTGTAAACAATCTTACATTGGATGTGATTTTTCACATCATCCCTATTATCTTTAATTTTTTTTTATTTCTGTATGTGTATGTTTGTACTGTCTGCATGCAGGTTTGTGCACCCGTGTCGTGCAATGCCGCGGAGGTCAGAAGAGGGTGTCAGATTCCCCTGGAACTGGAGTTCTCCTGGAATTGGAGTTTCAGACGGTTCTCAGCTGCCATGTGGGTGCTGGGGATCAAACCCGGGTCCTCTGTAAGAGCGGTCAGAGCTCTTAACCGCTAGGCCATCTCTCCAGCCCTTATTCCTGATTTTAATGAGAATGCTTTCAGTTTTTCACCATTTAGAATGATGTTGGCTGTGGATTTGTTGTATATAGCTTTAATTATGTTGAAGTTTGTTCCTTCCAGTCCACTTCCCTCTAGGACTTCTAACATGAATGCATGTTAGTTTTTGTCACAGGCTTTTTCTGCATCTGTTGAGATGAACATGTGAATTTTGTCTTTAAGTCCATTTATATGATTTATTACATTTATTGACTTATATATATATTGATGCATCTCTGCAACTCTGGAATAAAGCCAGCTTGTTCAAAGTAGATGATCTGTTCGATGTGTGTCTGTATGTAGTTTATGAGTATTTTTTCGAGAATCTTTGCATCTATGTTCATTAAAGATCTAGGTCTATAGTTTTCTTTTTTGTTGTGTCTTTACCTGGTTTGGGTATTAGTGTGATATAGGCCTCATAGAAGGAGTTTGGGAGGTCTCCCTCTGTTGCTATCTTTTTGAATAATTTAAGAAATAGTGATTGTAGATCTTCTTTGACTGTCTGGTAGAATTCTGCTATCCATTTGGGTCTGGGATTTTTTTTAGATTGGGAGGTTTTGTATTATTGTTTCAATTTCCTTATTATGGATCTGTTTAAGATGTTGATGTTTTCTTGGTTTAATTTTGGTATTGTCCATGACTTTAAAAATTCACCCGTTTCTTTTAGGTTTTCAAATTTAATGAAGCATAGCTTTTTAAAGTATTCTCATAATGCTCTGGATCCTTTTGCACGCATGCGCACACGCACGGTGTGTGTGTGTGTGTGTGTGTGTGTGTGTGTGTGTGTGTGTGTTGTGATGATTCCCCTTTCATCTGTGATTTTGTTAATTTGGATTTGCTCTTTTTTTGTTGTTGTTAACTGACCTAAGAGTCTATATCTGGTTTAACTTTTCAAAGAACCAGCTCTTAGATTCAGTGTGTGTTTTTGAGAAAGGGTCTCCCTGTAGCCCCAGCTGGCCTGGAACTAGCCCTATAGACCAGGCTGGCATTGAACTCACAGAGATCTGCCTCCCGAGTGCTGGGATTAAAGGTGTGTGCCACAACATCTGGCTTAAAGATGGTCCTTAGTCGCCATGTGGGTGCTGGGAATTAAACCCCGATCCTCTGCAAGAGCAGTGGGTGCTCTTAATCGCTGAGCCATCTGTCCAGCTCCGATTCATTGATTTCTATTTCATTAATTTCTGCTTGATTTTTTGTTATTTCTTCTTGTCTACTGGGTTTGGGTTTTGTTTGTTCTTGCCTTTCCAGAGTCTTGAGTTGTATGCGTAAGTCATTTATATGTGCTCTTTCTTATTTTTTAATGTAGGCACTTAGAACTATAAACTTCCCTCTTATGTTTTTAAGGTGTCTCAAAGATTTTGTTTATTCTTGTTTTCATTCAGTTCCAGGAATACTTTTATTTCTTTCTTAATTTCATCTTTGACCTATTGATCATTCAAGAGCATGCTGTTCAATCTCCATTTTAGTATGTTTGGTTTTTAGAGCTGCTTTTGCTGTGGATTATAAGCTTTATTGCACTGTGGTCTGACAGAATGCATGGAATTATTTC
The DNA here is from genome assembly GCA_009823505.1 of Rhizomys pruinosus. Lineage (NCBI taxonomy): Eukaryota > Metazoa > Chordata > Mammalia > Rodentia > Spalacidae > Rhizomys > Rhizomys pruinosus. The sequence continues at coordinate 248,801 of VZQC01000682.1, read as the reverse complement.
AGTTATTTTGAATTTGTTGAGGTTTGTTTTGTGTTCCAGAATGTGATCAATTTTAGAAGAGTTTGCATGAGCTGCTGAACAGAAAGTGAATTCTTTGATGCTTGGGTGGAATATTCTGTAGATGTCCATTTCATGTAAGATGTCATTTAATTCAGATGTCTGTTTATTCTTTGTCCAGTTGACCTGTGTATTGCAGAGTGGGGTATTGACGTCACCTACTATTACTGAATTGGGGTTAATCTGTGTTTTATAGTCCTGGTGTACTGTTTTTATGAAATTGGGTGCACCAGAGTTTGGTGCCTATATGATGATCATGATTGTAGTATCTTCTTGATTGATTGTTCCTTTCATTAGAATAAAATGATCCTCCTTATCTTTTCTTACTGTTTTAATTTGAAATCAGTTTTGTCAGATATTAGAATTACAACACCTGCTTGCTTCTTAGAGCCATTTGCTTAGATTTTCTTTCCATTCTTTTAGCTTAAGGTAGTGCCTATCCTTGAAGGTTAGAGGAGTTTCTTGAAGACAATAAAAATTGGATTTTCTGCCGGGTGTGGTGGTGCACGCCTTTAATCCTAGCACTCGGGAGGCAGAAGCAGGCGAATCTTTGTGAGTTCAAGGCCAGCCTGGTCTACAGAGTGAGTTCCAGGACAGTTGGGGCTATAGGGAGACCCTGTCTCGAAAAGACAAAAAAAATGGATTTTCTTTCTTAATTCATTTTCCTAGCCTGTGTCTTTTGACTGGTGAGTTGAGGCCATTGCTGTTTAGAGTTATTACTGAGAAGTTGTGTATTGGTTACTGTCACTTTAACTTGTGTTCTTGGCCCCTATTTTATGTTTCCGTTATTATACCTTTCTTTGTTTTCTTTCTGTAACCTGGGTATGCTTATTTCTGTCTTCAGTCCTTTGTGTTGCTTCATGTATTCTCTATACGGCTGGTTTGGTGGACATGAATTCTTTCAGCCTACTCATATCATGAAAAATTATCCATTCCCCATTAACTATGATAGATAGTTTTTCTAGATAAAGTATTTGGGATTGGCATCCCTGGTCATTTAGAACTAGGAATACTTTGGTCCAGGCTCTTCTGGCTTTCATAGTTTGCACTGAACAGCTGGCTGTAATTCTGATGAGTTTTCCTTTATATGTAACTTGTTTTTCTCTAGCAGCTTTCAGTACCCTCTCTTTGTTCTGTATATTGAATGTTTTGACTGTGATATGCCCTGGGGAGTTTCTGTTCTGGTCCTGTCTAATTGATGTTCTGTACGCTTCTTGTACTGTATAGGTATGTCTTTCCTTTAGTTTGGGAAGTTTTCTTCTATAATCCTGTTGAATGTCTGGTCTATGCCATTGGCCTAAGATTCTTCTTCCTATATACCTATGATGTGTAGATTACCTCTGTGGTGGTTTGCATGAGTGTCCCCCATAGGCTGTAAGTATTCAAACATTTGTCTCCAGTTGGTGGCGCTGTTTCTGGAGGTCTTAGAAGGTGTGGCCATGCTGGGGGAAGTGTGTCACTGAGGGCAGGCTTAGTGAGTTTAACAAGCCTCATGGTGTACAGTTACCCTCTCTGTTTCCTGTGCTCTTGCGAGATATGACCCTCAGTTTGCTGCTCCAGATCCAGCCGCCACGCCTCTAGCCACAGTGGACTCTAATTCCCTGGAACCACCAATCGTAAGCTCAAATAAACTCTTCCTTTTATAAGTTCCTTGGTCATGGTGCTTTATCACAGCAACAGAAAAGTGACAAATACAACCTCTTTTCATGCTGTCCCACATTTCCTCTGTATTCCATTCCTGTGTTTTTAAATTTTTTATTTAGTCTTTGGTTAAGGAGTCCAGTTCTTCAACTTTGTAGTCCACTCTTGGTATTCTGTTTTCATTTCACTCATTCTACTTGTGAGGCTTTCTCCTGTTATTTCAAATTGGCTTATTTAGTTTTTCAATTCCATCTTCAATTTGGTTTGGGTTTTCTTTGATATTTCTATGTCTTTTTGTGAATTCACTTTTTAAAAAAATTTTATTTATTTTGTATGTGTACGAATGTACTGTCTGCATGTAGGTTTGTGCACCTGTGTCGTGCAGTGCCCCGGAGGTCAGAAGAGGGTGTCGGATTCCCCTGGAACTGGAGTTACAGATGGTTTTCAGCTGCCATGTGTGTGCTGGGGATCGAACCTGGGTCCTCTGCAAGAGCAGTCAGTGCTCTTTACCACTAGGCCATGTCTCCAGCCCCTTATTCACTTTTTTTTTTTATGTATATGAATGTATTGTCTGCATGCAGGTCTGTGCACCTGCGTTGTGCAATGCCGCGGTCAGAAGAGGGTGTCGGATTCCCCTGGAACTGGAGTTCTCCTGGAATTGGAGTTACAGACGGTTCTCAGCCGCCATGTGGGTGCTGGGGATCGAACCCGGGTCCTCTGCAAGAGCGGTCGCGCTCTTAACCACTAGGCCATCCCTCCAGCCCCCGAATTCACTTTTTAAGTCCTGAATTGCATTTGTTATTTCATTCAGTCACCTATTTGTATTTTCTTGAGCTTCCATCACAAGTTTTATGCCTTATCCTCTCTTGGGGAATCTTTGGATTCTTTGTGTTATTAATTTCATTGATCATGTTTATGATGTTCATTTTGAAAATTCTGTTTTGGGTTTCCTCAAGATGTTCTCATTATAGTACATTTCTGGGGCTAGAGGGTTTTTGTTGGGTGACATATTTCTCAGGTTTCTCATTTGTTTGTTTTTTTTTTTTTTTTTTCATTGCTGTTTAGGATATTGATTTTTTTTTGTTGATTACTGTCTGATGGGAAATTCTATTCTTCTTTTGTTTAGTTGAATTTTTGTTCTGTATACATTGTTTATGTAGCTTGGTTGCTTTTTGCTTAAGTATGAAAAATTAGTTGGTGTGTTCTTCAGGTTCTTGCGGGTAATAGGTTAGTCTGGGTAGTTGGTGGGTCAGTTTAGTAGGAGGGCCAGTCTGTGTCAGATCGGTAGTCCACGGGAAGCTGTGGCTGGTAACAGCCTGTGGAGGGCCTAACAAACTATGCTAGAGGATTAAGATAGTCTGAATTAGGGAGCTAGTCCATAGATCTGAGGCAGAAGGGCAGGCATGGGTCTGGACCCAAGGTTAGTAGGGGGACAGGGTTGGGGTGGGTAGATTGAAGGTGTTCAGTCTGCCCTAGTTGAAGATATGGTGGACCAGATTTGACTTATCAGGGTAGTAGGAGGACAGGTCTGTGTCAGGAAGATCAGGAATTCAGGGGAAGGTTGGGATAGAGAGAGCCTGGGAAGGGTCTTAACAAACTATGCTAGAGGATTTAGGTAGTCTGGGTTAGGAAGCTACTCAGAGATCTGAGGGGGAGGAACAAGAATGGGTTTGGGCCCAAGGCTAGTAGGGGACAGGGTTGCCTTTAATTTCTAATCCAGCTCTTTGTTAGTGATTTAGGTGTCCTGAGTTTGTGGGCTGCTCTAGACAAGTTTTCTCTTGCCGTGTAAGTTTTTCCTGATTATTTAGATTTTACTTCTTTAGTCTCTTGATTGTTTTCAAATACATGACAACATTTACTGTGCTATTTTTTATTTCATAATGAAGGACAGGTAGGAATATGTATATAGCTTTTAAAAGAAAGAAGAAAAGAACCTTCATTCTCTCTCAAAGAAGGAAAAATTAAGGATGCTGAATTTAAGCATGGATATTTTTGTTTCAGTTCTCAGAAAATCCATCAAGGACGCTCTTCCCTTACAAGGTGCTGAAAGCTCTAGATCCGGAAATCTATCGTAATGTAGAATTCGATGCTTGGTTGGATAGTAGAAAAGGTAATGAAATATCAAAAGAATACTTTGGAATCTTGGTAGATCCAGGAGATAATCTTGCAGATTATTTCCTATAAGGGATCCTTTTCAGAGACTCTTGTAAAATAGAAACTAAAGCAACCTGGTGTTATTTGTCTTACTCTACATGACTTAAATCTGAAGGAGGAAAAATTAGGCTTAGAAGTGGAGAGGGGTTTTTTGTTGTTGTTGTTGTTCTTGTCGTTAGAGCCACATGAACTAAAACATTATAATGATGATATGGAGATAGCCTGTGGATAACTGAATACCATAAAGTTTTAGTGACTAGAACAAACTCATCCGAAATTTAAGTATTATGAGTACCTTGAATTGATAAATAGGCCAGAACTACGAATGAGATCTGATCTACTGGGTATTTTATTTGGTGTTTAAAATAAGAATGGTATTTTCATTTTTAGATAGTGAGAAAAGCTGGAATATTATATTGAAAGTTACATTAAGTTTTATAGGAGAATTGAATACTTTCATTCCATTTATTTTGTGTGTATATGTATGTGTGAGCTCATGTGTAATGTGGTGCATGTGTGGAGGACAGAGGAAAAACTCAGAGCTCTGTGGCATGCACTCCTACCTGCTGAGCCATTTTATCAGTCCTAGCATTGAGTATTTTTTGACAGTCTCAGGAAATATAAAATACTTACTTTTGAGGCCCAGGAAATATAAAATGTATACTATGTTTTTCTTTATAGAACATATTTACCAACTTTTGAAATAGATCATTATTTCTCTGTTTTAACTAAGCAAAATAGGTCTTAGAATACTGTACAGATGGTAAACTATAATGTTTCACCTTCAAGTCCTTGAACTTTGATGGACCTAGTATTGTTAATTAGAATGAGGTTAAGACCTTATATAACCTAAGGAAATTAAATACATACACACAAATGCACATATACTCAGGTGTGAGAGTGTTTGGTATTACTTTCAAATTGTACCTTTTTAGGGTTTGATTAAATCTAAAACTAAGATGATCAGTTTCTACTTATATGTGCTTTATAGTCAAAATGATTCTGCCAAGTATATTTAAATTGACCATCATAATACTTCTGCAGTTATGTCTAAATGTATGTGAGCAGTCTCCTAGGATTGGATCACGTTTTATTTATTCATTTTTTTTTTGGTCTATTTTGAGACAGGGTCTCTGGGTAGCCCCATCTGGCTTAACCCCATGAACAGGGTTAAGGTGCCCCTTTAGGACTTTTCTTGCCTGATTTGTCCTTCTAATGATAGCATTGTCAAACACATTATGATAAAAAGTAAAGCAAGAAATTAAATGATACATACTAAGAAAGGAACCAGTTAAATTGAGCTTTAATCATTTTTCTCTTTTAATAGAGCTTCAAAAATCAGATTACATGGAATATGCTGGGAGACAGTACTATATAGGAGACAAGTGTCAGGTTAGTTCCTTCTTTGAAGACTAATGATTTGTTTCTTCAAGAGTGTACTTTTTTTTAAAGGGTTGTATCCTTTTTATTTTTTTTTTTAATTTTATTTGTTTTTGTATGTGAATGAATGTACTGTCTACATATAGGTTTGTGCACCCGTGTCGTGCAATGCTGCGGAGGTCAGAAGAGGGTCTCGGATTCCCCTGGAACTGGAGTTCCCCTGGAATTTGAGTTACAGACAGTTCTTAGCCACCGTGTGGGTGCTGGGGATCGAACCCAGGTCCTCTGCAAGAGCAGTCGGTGCTCTTAACCGCTAGGCTATCTCTCCAGCCCCTCAAGATTGTACTTTTAATCATTAATGTGAACCGCTCAAACTTGGTATGGTAATGCATGTCTGCCATCCTTGCACTCAGGAAACTAAGGAAAGAGGATTATATATTAAAGGCAAGGCTGAGCTATATGGCTATAGCAAGACCTTGTCTGAAAAGCAACAAGGATTAGGGATATAGTTTTATTTTATTTTATTTTATTATTTTTTTTATTGATGCTTTGTGTATTTCATACATCATTTTCCAATTCAGTTCAGACATATTTCCCCTTCCTTTCTCCCTACCCCACCCCATCCCAGGTCATGCATTCTGCCATAACTGTCCATCTTTCTCTCAGTTTTTTTTTCTATTTTTTTAGCAATAAGTGATAATTTCATGAGTACAAGCATCCTTCATGTAAAACCAATTTGCAAGCAGTTGTGTCCAAACCCACACAGCCCCTTGGTCCCACCATCCAGCGGGGGGAGGGGGAGGGGGGGGCTTGTATGTTCAATCAAGTTGATCAAATGAGTGTCCAGGCTATATTGCTGTAGTTTCACCATTCACCCCAATCACAGCCCTTACATTCTACCACGCCCCCTCTTCTGCAGATTTTTCCCTAGGCTTAGAAAAGGGGAACAGGTGGATGAGAAGCAAAAGAGTCTACTTTCTCTGGAGCTGTTGTCTTGGACTCTGGTCAATTCTGGCTGTTTTCTTTCATGGGCTGACAGTTTGTCCAGGAATAACCTTTTGATCCTACTAATGAAGCACAAGCAATTAGATATATAGGTATTTAAACAGTACTAATTGTTATGGTAGGTTACTTTGGTATAGACACAGATGTTTGGATGGTATGTTAATCCATGAATTACATTTTTTTCTGTTGAATATGACAGGGTCTTACTGTGGCTTATAACATCTCCTGACCATTAGAGGGTGTAAGCTTGTGGCATCAGCCATGGGTTAGTCCTCCAAGGAGAGAGCCAATAGCCAATTAGATTTGGGTTATACAGGTACATGGCTGCCTTTGCTGCACAGTATTTCAGGCAGGTGAGGTGTAAGCTGGTCGCTTGACGGAGAAAGCTTCTTGATCAAGGAAAGAATATTGTAACTTTGCTTTATTGTATAGTGGCCTTTTGTAAAACTCTTTGGTATTCAAGAGACCAACTTTACACTTGGCAGTGTGGTCTCAATACATCTTTTCCCATGCTTACACCAGTCTTCGACAACAGCAGGGCCTTATTGCCTTTCTTTTTGCAGGTATCCTAGTTTAGAGACAAGGAGCCTATTCCCTTTTTGTGGGGGCTTGGATCCCCTGGCCAACATGTCCTTGGCAGAGTAAAATCCATTTGTTTTGATGTCAGAGCTCCTGCATTAATATATTTTGCTTAATTGCATAGCTTAAGGAGACTTTAGTATTATATTTGGTTCTGAATAGGGAATAATCCTTTTCACAGTTCCTATGTCTATTAATCAATTCAAGAAGGCAGTTTTACCAGTTTTTGTTTTGTTTTGTTTTGTTTTGTTTTGTTTTGTTTGGTCTTTTTGAGACAGGGTCTCCCTGTAGCTCTGGCTGTCCTGGAACTCACTCTGTAGACCAGGCTGGCCTCGAACTCACAGAGATCCGCATGCCTCTGCCTCCCAAGTGCTAGGATTAAAGGCGAGCACCACCACGCCCGGCCAGTTTTACCGGTTTTATAAGAGATTACCTCTATAATAGTTGTCTCCAATTTACAGTTGGAGAATGACACATCATCATCATATTTCTCCTTGTTATATGGGGGGGTAAGAAAGTCTCTCGTATTAAAATCTTTGCGGCTGGGATATAGTTTAATGGTAGAACACTTACCTAGCATGTCTAAGGTAGTAGTTTTGATCCCCAGCAGCCACAAGAAAAACAAAAACAAAAAAAAAAATGCCTGTGATCATGACTTCTTCACAAAATGCTTTAAAAAAAGATTTCATTGTTCATGTTGTGTTAAATTTTAATGACAAATTTTTGTCCTGATTAGATGTAAGCCAGTATATGCTTCCCTTAATCATCTAGAATAGCCATGATCTCATACCTGTCAGTGTACAAGATCAGGCACATTGATAAAGTACCATTTGTGCCTATCTTTCAGGTTTGCCTGGAGCCAGGTGGAAAATACTACAATGCTCACATTCAAGAAATTGGAAATGATACAAATTCAGTAACTGTTTTCATTGAAGAATTGGCCGAAAGGTAAGAATACAGAAATTTCAGTTCATAACATTTTTGGCTCCTGGTGCCTTTTCATATTGAGTTGAGAATTACTAGGATGCTAGTGAGAAGACCAGAATTTTACCTGCTTATCTAATTATTTTGAATAATGAAGATATCTGTTAAAGTCTGACATCTGATATAGGTATCACATACAAAAATTTCCAAACCCTAGGCATGAGGACTGCAGAGATGGTTCAGTGGTTAAGAGCACTGACTGCTCTTGCAGAAGACCCAGGTTCGATTCCCAGCACCCAAACCTTAGGCATTTGCCAATTTATTAGGTATATTACATTAAGTACAACAGAAGCTTCATACAAAACTATTTTGAATAATTTGAAAGATAGGTGGTTGAGTTTCTAGTGCTATCAAGATGAGTTACTCCATTTCCTTTCAAATTTTTCTCAGAGGGCTTTGAAAACATAAATTGAACATAGTCCCCTAAATTTCTCATTCAGTAATTCTGAGGTAAGGCCCAAGAATTTTAATTTTTAAAAGAGAATGAGAGAGTTTACTCTGGAGCCAAATATGAATTTGAATTAATAACATGTTTCCATGTAATGCTAATACAATTATAATTCCAGCAGCTTAAAATAATAAAATTAATCTCTCATTTAACATGCCCATAGTGAGTCAATTAAGGAACATTTAAGTCAAGCAGGCTTTGATTTTTGTTTTATTTTGGTTCTGAGAATTGGACCTAAGACCTTGAACTTGGTAAACAAGCACTTTACTACTAAGCCATGTGCCCAACATTGTTTTTACTGTTTATTTTGAGACAGGGTATTACTAGTTGCTCAGGCTAACTTGAATTGGTAGTCCTGCTCAGCCTCAGGCCTGTGCCATCAAGCCTAGTGGCATTCATGATCATAGGCAAGAAAAACATAAGGACATGGCAGCACTTGATGCTCCTTAAAACATCTCACATTATATTAGCTAAAGTAAGTGGTTTATGTAGCTAAGACCCATGTGAATGAAGTTAGGAAATGATCCTCTTTCAGGGAGAGGAAACAAATCTTTGCGAGATAATACACTCTACCACAATATTTCCTCCGCATATGATAGGTACGATAAACAGCTGTGAAATTGTGTAAACTACTTTTAGGTTGTTTAAGCTAACACAAAAACAATGAATAAATGAATAGGAAAGCTAGTGTGAATATGTTTAAAGAAAATGTGCTTGAAAGTGAAACAGAGCTGTAGTGTATCAATGAGAGTTAAATCTGTGCTCCAATGCTTCATGATACCTTTCATTTTAAGGCATTCGGTTCCATTGGGTAACTTAAAACCTGTTACTCAAATGGCTCTTTTTCCTTCCTGGAGTGTCATGACAAGTCGACAAGGAAGAGGTTATCCGAGAATAACTGGAGCCTATTTCCCAGAAATAGGTTTGTATCCTAAAGGTTTTACTTTTTTTTCCTTTGTAGTTACTTTTACTTACCAACATTGTAGTTTTTCTTTTTTTTGGTCTTTTTGAGACAGGGTCTCCTTATAGTCCAGCTTTCCTGGAACTCACTCTGTAGACCAGGCTGGCCTTGAACTCACAAAGATCCACCTGCCTCTGCCTCCTGAGTGCTAGGATTAAAGGCATGCGCCACCACGCCCGGCTAAACATTGTACTTTTTAAAAGGCACGTTGCCCTAGTTTGCTTTCTGTTGTTGTGATAAACACCATGACCAAAAGCAACTTGGGGAGGAAGTAGTTTATTTCAGCCTGCAAGTTACAGTCTGTCATTGAAGGAAGCCAAGGCAGGAACTTGCAGGCAGGCACTGAAGCAGAGATCACAGGAATGCTGCTTACTGGCTTGGTCAGGTACTTTTCTCATAGAGCGCAGGCCAACATGTGTAGGGATGACACCGTGCACAGTGGTCTTGGACCTCCTGTGTCAATCTACAATTAATAAAATGCCTCAACATGACCATGGCCAATCCAGTGGAGCTAATTCATCAGTTGAGATTCCTTATTCCCAGGTTTTATAGTTTGTGTCAAATTGATAAAAACTAACTGATCTGTTGTAGTAAGATTTCTTCCACACTACTGTGCTTTGGGATGGCTGATGCTTTGTTGAGAAGGGGCCTATCCTGAAGTCCTTGACTTCTTTCTATCTAGTAGTTTCTAGTAGCCCCTTTTGTTTAGTTGAACCTACAAAAATGGTCTTCACACTCTGATAGATGTACACTGTAGAAGGGGAGGTGGCAAAATTGTCCTTGATTAAGAGATTACTTTTCTGGAGGACTTTTAACTGGTATAGTTCTTAAATATTGTTCAAGGAACTAGGAAGATAACACATAGAAACAATCAGATTTATTGAGCATAATTTTTTGAAGAATAATAATGTTAGTAGATACTCAATTTTTTATGACCAAATTATATGTACCCATCAACACAGAAATTACCTGCTTTTTTGGCCCTAACAATTGAAAGATCTGGTACATCCTTGAAAATTGCAAAAATTTCCCTTATACTTTATTTGTGCCTAAGAAAAGCATCTGGCAGTTTAAGGTCATAATGAGGGTGGAAGAACACAGGATCTTTTACTTTGGCTACAAAGCTTGTTTACTAAAGTATTTGCTTTCTTAAAGTTGTGTCAGAGATGAATATGAAGCAGCGGAAGAAATTGTTTAAGAAAATTCGAGGGAAAGAGGTTTATATGACCATGGCTTACAGCAGGGGAGAACCCCTTTTTGTGCCCAGGCTTGAGCATAATATGCGTTATGAACACTATGCGCAGGCAGCTGGCCATATTATGTCCAGCGAACATTTCTATTCTCCACATTCATCTCAGAGACAAGGTCGGGGATATGGGATGCCCAGGTGAGAATTGGGTGATTTTCATGATAATTTCTGTTTATGTCTTGGAAACAACTTTTAGACTGAATTATAGTAGAATTGAGAAATACTACTTTTACACTTTGTGCCAAAAGAGAGCATAGAGCTGATGCATACTTAAATTCTTGTTGTTCATTAGCATATTAGTATTTTCATAGTCTACAAAAATGTGAAGCAGTTAGAGATGTTCAAAGATAGAATACCATTAAAATGAGTGACCATATGACATATGCCACTGTATCCATTAGTGATGTATAAGCCTAACACCAGAGCAAAGGTCTTTTTAGTTGAATGTTTTCAGAAAGCTGTTAAACTTTTTAGTTGAATGTTTTCAGAAAGTTGTGTTAAATCTATTTAACTATGGAGACTCACAAGAGTTAAATATTTTACTTTTTCTTTTTTTTTTAGGGATTCATCTCACTTAATAAATAGGCACAACATGCCGACCCCTAAAGTTGGGTTTTACCCTGGCCCGGGTAGAAGGTGCTGCCCTAGCTATGATAATGTCTCCTATAGGTCTCGGTAAGTGTTTTAAGTGTTAACAGTCAGGGAAAAAAATAGGTGGATGTGATTTTATTGCTAAGCAATTATAATATGGAGTCTTTAAACACTGGCTTTGAAAGGATGTTGGATTTTTATCACGAAGGGATATTGTACTTAAATGCTTATCTGTTACTGAGCAATTAGAACTAGTTACTACCATATTTTAACTTATTTCTCCTTTTGGTTTTCCAAACTAAGTTCTTTTAGGCATAGTCACCGACAGATGCAATGTATGAATAAGGAATGCCAGTATGGTTTTACCCCAGAGAATGGTCTGGAAGAAACTGTTACTTTTTATGCACTTGAAGAAGGGAATGAAAGTGCTTATCCAACTTTGCCTGTAAGTGGGTGGGAGCTTTGGTATTTTTTTTTTTTTTCATTTTTTTTATTGATGCTTTGTGTATTTCATACATCATTTTCCAATTCCAGTTCAGGCATTTCCCTTTCCCTTCCCCCCACCCCACGCCAGCCACAGATCATGCATTCTGCCAAACTTTCCTGCATCTTTCTCTGTTTCTTTTTTTTTTTCATTTTTTAACAATAAGTAATAAGTTGTGAGTACAAGCATCCTTCATGTAAAACCAGTTTGCAAGCAGTTGTCCCCAAACCCACACAGCCCATGGGTCCCACCATCCAGCAGGGGGGGCTTGTATTTTTTAAGACCTTATGAAGAAATATTAAATGGTGCCATTCCCTCCCCGCCCCGACCCCCAAAGCTTCAAACCTAGGGCCTTAATATCTACTCTGCATCTGATCTGCATCCTTAGCCCTAATTTTAACATATTTGTCTGAACAGTCAAGAAAAGCCCTAGGACCTTATACGTGCACCTACTCTACATTTGATCTACTTCCTCAGCCTTAATTTTAACATTTTTGTGTAAACAGTCGAATAAAGCCATATCAGAAACCGTGAACCGTACAGTATGTAAAGTTGAAAAGAGGTTTTTTTTTAAGCTGTTGCTTTTAGAAAAGGAGATATAAGTAGACAATCTTGCCTATATTTGAGTTAACATTTTTTTGTTTTAGTGTTTCATGTATTTTGGATTCTAAAACATTACATTTGAATTACTAATAGACTTCTCTTAGGATAGTATGTCATGGTTTAGTTTCTTTAACTTACTTTCAGAACATTTCTCTAGCCTTTTTTCCCTATCTAGGAAGAACTACTTGTGTATTTCTCTCTTTGGTACAGAACCATGGAGGCTGCCATACAGTGGCACCAATTGCTTCACGCATTGAAAAGCAGGGCCATAACTCAGGAAAACCGACTATGACTTCAGAAGAGAGCAGTGACCAGTGTGACGGTGGTGAGTCAGTTACTGCTGAACAATTTTTGAAAAGATGATTCTTGTGGCTTTAGCACATAAGAGCTCAGAAATACTGACTTTTGGTATTTTTTTCCTTTAAAAGATTTATATGTTTGGGTCCAGTGAGATGGCTCAGTGGGTAAAAAAAATTGCTTGCCATGCAAGCCCGATGACCTGAATTCAATCTATGGAATCCATCTAACCCAAAGAATTTGAGCCCTAAATATTACAATTCTTTTAATCCTATAAATTATCCATTTTATTAAAGAATTATAATTTAATATAGTCCTTACTATGTTCATCTGAGAAATAGCACTGTTTTATATATGAGGAAATCGAGGTTCAAAAGACGATGATATGACTAAGGCATAAAATAAATAATAAAAATGGTAATAAATAGCAGAGGTATATCTTTTTGAAACTTTAAGACACAATTTACACACCAAAAATTTCACTCATTCAAAGTCTACAGTTCAGTGGCTTTTTTTTTTATTGTGTTCAGATAATCATCCCCATGGTTTCATCATCCCTTAAAGAAACCTATTGTTTATATAAACCAAACTAGGATTTGTCTTCAAAGCTGTTTGCATACCTTAGAGTATGTTTATTTTTACCATTTACTGGTGATATATGCATACTGAAACAATTCTGGAGGATTGTGTGGGTAAAGGAAGTGGGAGGCATTTTTAATGAATATTAGTTATTTTCTTCTAATAACTTTTCTGTTACATGGAAGAAAGCATTCTTGACACCTAAGGGAATTTTGAGCAGAAATTTGTACTGTGCACAGCTTACCTCTGGCTTTAATCTGTTGACTAATGTGAAAGTTAAAATCATTTTCAAGCACTTAAGGATTTCAGTTTTGAAAATATGCCCATAAGAGTTAGTTAACAAAGCAAATGTTCGCCACTTGGCTCTACTGAGTTAAAAAGATCAGTGTACATACATTTTTCTTTTTTTTTTTCTTCCTAGGAGGATATCATGGAGACTATCCTTATCATCCCGGTCAGTGAGATCTAGATGTAATTTGATGTTCTTCATTGTTGATGGAATTACAAACTAAAATAATATTTTTTTTACATTGGCTAGGTCCTCTAGAACCAGCCTATGAAACTCCTGGTGTGTATAGCACAACTGTATCTACAGCAAACCTGGTAGGTATTAAATAACAACAAACAGTAATAGCTTATAGTATAGAATAGAGCTACTGTTTTAAGAGCTTTTCTTATAAATGTATCTAAATCAGAACAACTCGTGAGTCAGTTTGTGTTTTCACTTCGTATATGAAATTGAAATGTAGAACTCATTTAAGATCATAACTTTTATGAAATTAATCTGTTTAGGAATATTTTTAATGTGAACTGATAGAGGAAATTCTAACACTGTCAGTGATAGACTTAAGATTTTTTTCTGTCAAAATGAGCCACAATTTTCACTGTAACAGAAGTTTGCTTCTTGGTTATACTGGATACATGGTGGAGACTGTAGTAGAGCTAGCTTAGGGACTCAGTCTGATGGGAGCTTCGTCTGTGGTGGTTAAAGCAGGGAATAAAAAGTGGTAAATGGGGGCTGGAGAGATGGCCTAGCAGTTAAGAGCACTGACCGCTCTTAGAGAGGACCTGGGTTCGATCCCCAGCACCCGCATGGCGGCCAAGAACCGTCTGAATCTCCAATTCCAGGAGAACTCCAGTTCCAGAAGAATCCGACACCCTTTTCTGACCTCCGCGGCATTGCACGACACGGGTGCGCAAACCTGCATGTAGACAGTACATTCATACATGTCGTGCGCAGCAGTCTCGCCGGCAAGAACTTCACGCGGACAACAGGATTCTTCTGCAGCAAACTTTATTGTGTACAGCTCTCTTGTGAGAAGGACCCCGAAATGGGGAAGAGGCACTGCTTATATAGCAGTCTAGAGGATTCGGGTATGCTCTGGATTGGTGCACCGTCCGATGCCTCATTTGCATGTCCAATGCATGGGCTCGTAGCGCAACAGGGGCCAATGCCTCATTAGAATATTAAAAGCGCGAGCTCAGAGAGCGGTAGTCATGCGCAGTTTTGCCCTAGTGCGGAAGAAGTGGCTACATGCGGAAAAGGTGGCTAGTTGTTGTTCTCTAGCCATCTCAGGAAGTCGGCGCCATGTTTAAGGCGCGACGTAGAGCCACACTGTTAGTAGTGTGACAGGCTGCCAACACATACACATAAATAAAAAAAATTTTTTTTAAAAAGTGGTAAATGGTGTACTGGCTCTTAGAGCATCCACTGGAGATGACACAGATTGCTTTTTCATTTCACTTGCCCAAAGCATATCCTACTAAATAGCCTAACTTCTCTGTGCCTAGGTAGCAGAAAAATATGTTGATAGGACCATAACTGTGTATTCAACTTGATACCCTTCCCACAGGCAAAATACTGGCTATTACCCCCAAAAGCCACCCAAAAATGCCACTCAGTATAATCAAATGCAATGTGTAGGATTTGTGGGTAATATGCAGAAGAATTATATATTGGATCCAGATACAAGGCTTATCTTGTTCTTGAAGTCAGAAGCTAAACTAGGAAGTCTTATTCCACTCTCATAGCCCAGTATATAGTAGTGGAGCAGAAGATGAAAAATTGCAGTAAAGTTCCTGCTTATAATTCAGGAATATAGGAGAAACAAGTCTTATCTGTGGTGATTCGAGATCTTGCCGGCATACATTATGAGGGTCTATTGTGTTGGGACCCTGTCCCCGACCACTGCTGACGTTCTGTGGAGAGGATTTAAGAGAGAGGCGCAGACCAGCCGCTGATTGGGATGGGGCTAAACTAGGGGGTGAGTACCAGCAATCCTGAGCAAAACCCACACGAGGTCTGGAGTGCGTCTAGGCAAAAACTCATTGTATCCAGCAGTGGTTTATATCTCCTTGGCAGGCGGGGCGGGGGAAGTGAAAGTGGCAGGGATCTTGGGCCAATGGTAACTGGCCTTATCAGCCGTGTCTAGGCAGAGGCATTTTCATGTGGGGCTATGCTGAGTCATTCCTATGCAGAACTGACTGACTTTCAAAACTTACGACAGGTCGCCAAACTTTAGGGCAGGCTCAAGAGATTACCTGTGGGCCCCATGGCTCAGGACATGTCAGGCCCAACAGCTCCCCCTTTTGTTTTTGTAATGCAGGAGGAAGAACATAGCCCCATCTTAGATTGTCTATTCTTACAGATTCAGTCTTACCCGTCTTCGGGGTACAAACAGCTTAGGTTTGGCCCCTGTCTTAGGTTGACTGACTATAGAAAGATCTTACCTGTCATGGGGTGCTATAACTCCAGTTTGCCAAAGAGCCTCTCCATGCCCTGTCTTAGGTTGCCCCGGTTTCTCCGGGGTCTTACCCGTCATTGGTAACACGGAGGGTGGGGGTCGGGTGATTATATGAAGATGGCCGTTCACAAGGTCCTGGCTTCTGGCTAGCAAGCCTGTGATAATGGATCCTGATCTGATGTCCTGTATCTAGCCCCTCTTGGGTAAAATGGGTGACTTTGTTAGTCATACAGGGCCTGAGGGTAAGAACCAGGAAGAATGTAAGAGGGGTTCCAAGTAGAGGGAGGAGGTAGGGCGGGGAGCATTGGCTCCATTTCAGGTCATCCCCGGGGATGAAACAGGGGAGCAGCCCCCAGGGGAGGCACACCCTCTGGCAGAGTCATCCTGCTGGGCTCATTTATACAAGTCATGGAGGGTTGAGACCCAGATGTGGATCACGTCATCAGCGGGGGTGTAGATGGCCCCCTGTCAGCCATTGCTGAGAGGACCTGGGCTGTCGTTAACCCGGCGTTGTCTACGGGTGAAACGGAGCAAGCACCTGAAGAACAGGAGACAGACTAGAGCCAGGAGGCAGAGGATGCCCCACGTAGCTATCATAGTGGGGTCAAAAAATGATGTTAGACCATACTTGTGAAATGAAACTAGCATCAAAGGCTATGACCTTGGGTGGGTGGAGTTAAGGGACACGATTTGGGAACCTAGAGTCAAAGTATAGTTGTCTCTGACTGGAAAAGGGGTCAAGCAGGAGGAGGAGAACCTGGGGTCGTAGGACATCCGAACCATAGTGTGGAGTGTTTGAATTTCCTTGCCCAGGAGATCAATCCGTTGTTGTAGGTTGAGGATGGCAGTGTGAAAGTGGGAGTTGATGAGGTTTTGGGTCTGGAGGATTGAGGCCGACAGGTTCCCAATGGAACTCGGGGTAGTGGCTGTCATAATACTTTGGGTAAGGGAGGCAGCTGCCATGGCAGCCAAGGCCAGAAGAACTAGAATGGTACCGATGATGAAGGCGGTAAGTCCGAAGTCTCGGTGTAGGTGTGTAGGACGCGTGAGTTCCACTCTGTGGAAATGGGTGGTGCTAGTCACCGGGACTGTGCTGGATGGTTTTAGTGTCAACTTGACACACCTGGATTGAGGGAGCGTCAACTGGGGAATTGGCTCCATTGGACTGGCCTGTGGCCGCATCTGTGGAGTATTGTCTTGATTGTTGAGCAGTGTGGGAGGGCCCAGCCCACTATGGGTGGTGCCACCCTGGGCAGGTTGTTGTGTAGTGCATAAGAGGTCAGGCTAGGCATGGGCCAAGGGAGCAAGCCAGTGAACAGCATTCCTCCATGGCCTGTGCTTCAGCTCCTGCCTCCAGGTTCCTGCCCTGAGTTCCTGCCTTGGGCTCCCTAAGTGATGAACTGTGACTCAGGACTTGTTTTTCCTTTTCTAGGTGTGGGGGGGGGTCATCCAGGTGTTCCTCAGAAAACATCTTATGGTCAGTGATTAGCACTGCGTCCTTTTGCCCCAGCAAGTCTTGTCCTAGTAGGTTGGCTGTGAGACCCCTAGCCACTAACGGCCTAATTTTTCCTTGATCCCCATCCAGGCTCATCCATTTCATGAGGATTGAGGTCTCCTCAGTTCTAGAATTTCCCCCTACCCCTAGGACCATAGGCCCAGGGGTCAAAGGCCAAGTGGTGGGTACCTCCTTTCTCAAAACTGTCCTATCTACTCCTGTGTCTATTAGGCATTGAAATTTTGTGCCTCCAATGACGACCGACATTTGGGGGCTTAGGCCCTCAGTCAAGGGAACCGTTCAGTGAGCCTGGGTCCGTCTCCCTCCCTGCCTGGGGCCTCTCATGTCTTGTCTTATTCCTCCTTGGTATGACGGGGCTGGAGGTTGCCCCAGGATTAGTTTAAAGGCTTCCCTTCCAGATCAAATTTTGATCTACACTCTCTTTTCCAATGGAAGCCTTTTTTGCATCAAGGGCACAGAGTGGCAGGGGGCTTCCCTGCAACCATGGGTACCTTTGTGCCCTCCTGGGGGCAATCCTTCCTAAAATGTCCCTTTTGTCCGCGTTTGAAACAGGTCCCTCCCGGCCCTTTGTTGGGAGCCTTTAAGCCTGTTCTGTTTAGGGCTTGTGTGATAGCTTCTGTCATGGCAGTGGCCTGGGCTTGTAAAGCCATGGCCAGAGAGTGGGACTGGTGATGTTGGGTGCCCACGTCCTGTGATGCTATTACCCAACTGCTCATGGATCGGTCCTTCATACATGCACAAGCCATGCGATGATCATTGTTCATCCCCTCCCATACCACTAATTTTACACATTTTTCTCTAAGTTCTTGTCCTAGTTTGTCTTCCATTGCTGTGACAAAACACTCTGACCGACACCAACTTGGGGAGGAAAGGGTTTATTCAGCTTACATCTCCTGGGTCACAGTTCGTCACTTAGGGAGCCCAAGCAGGAATTAAGGACAGGAACCTGGAGGCAGGAGCTGAAGCACAGGCCATGGAGGAATGCTGTTCAGTGGCATGCTCTCCTGGCTCATGCCCAGCCTGCCTTCTTATATGGTACACAACAACCTGCCCAGGGTGGCACTACTCATTGTGGGCTGGTCCCTCCCACATTGCCTGACAATCAAGACAATACTCCACAGATGTGGCCACAGGCCAATCCAATGGAGCCAATTCCCCAATTGAGGCTCCCTCAACCCAGGTGTGTCAAGTTGACACTAAAGCTATCCAGCACAGTTCTCCTGCAGGGAGTTTCTGGTAAATGCTCTGCTGGACTCTATCTATGAAGTCTGGGAGAGGCTCCCCATGTTTTTGCCTCACCCCACCAATGGGGGACTCTGTGGGTCCCTTATTCAGCTTTCCCCAAGCATCCAGTCTGCATTGCCTCACTTGGTTGCGGTAGGGACCGGGGAGTGTGGCCTGTTGGATCCCCGTATAATACCCATTTCCCCATCCTGGTAAGCATCTTGAATGTGATGGGGATGGCGGGATCAGTCCACCCGTTCTCCTCGGCTCGAAGCCTACACTCTTCCCTAAAGAGAGCTGTCCACTTAATGAACATAGGACTGGGGAGGACTGCTCTGGCTACATCAATCCAGTCTTTGGGGACACAAGGGTGGTAAGGCAATGTCCTGTAGTAGGGTTAAGGCCCAGGGAGAGTTTGGGCCATCTTCGGCCACCGCCTTACGCAGTTCTTTGAGATCTTTGGCCTCCCACAGGTACCATTCTAGGGGGCGATCCCCCCCCCCTGGGGGGCTAGATTCACAGGGAACATCTGTGGCCCTTTTTCAGGGGGGCCGGCCTTTCTGCACACCTCTCCTCCACTGTAAGGAGGGGGTACGGAAGGTGCCCAGAAAGTGTTAGCAGGAGGGTCTGATTGAGGCGGGTTCCTTTGGGTCCAGGGAGCATTTTTGAAAGGGTCAAGGGAGGGGTACAGGGGTTCAGACTGATTTGGCAGCTGACAGAGCCCAGAGACCAGGGGTCCTGATCGGAGCCCTGTTTCACTTCCGAATTTTCCTTGTCTATTTTTTTGGGGACCAGAGTCTCTGTCGCCTTTCTGGGGAGGGACAAGGAGGGAAACAACCCTTTAAAGCTGACACTGTAGGGAGTGCTCCCAGAGGGAGTATCTCCCCCTTTTCCACCTGGGCTTTCCTAATCATTATTTCAACCCTGTCCCAGGTGTCCCAATCAAACAGATCACTCTCTGGAAACCAGGGAGCAAGCTTTAATAAGCATCCCCAGGCCCAAAGGGCCTGAGTATCTGAGAGGTCCAGACCTTTACTCTTAAGTAGAATTCTTAAAGCCTCCAAGGCGGGGCAAGCTTGGAGTTAGACTTCCCCATAACTAAAGGGGGGATACTCACCTGTTGAGCGACTAGCTCGTCAGTGACTTCCGAAATTGGGTGGAAACACCACCTGTCAGGATCCTGTCCCTGACCACTGCTGATGTTCCATGGAGAGGGTTTAAGAGAGAGGCCGGACCAGCCGCTGAGCGGGATCCCGAACAAAACCCACACGAAATCAGGAGTGCGTCTAGGCAAAAGCTTGTTTTATTGTATCCAGCAGTGGTTTATATCTCCTTGGCAGGCAGGTGGGGGGAAGTAAAAGTGGCAGGGATCTTGGGCCAATGGTAACTGGCCTTATCAGCCATGTTCACCAGCCAGAGGCATTTTCAGGTGGGGCTATGCTGAGTCATTCCTATGTGGAACTGACTTACTTTCGAAACTTACAGACAGGTCGCCAAACTTTAGGGCAGGCTCAAGAGATTACCTGTGGGCCCCATGGCTCAGGACATGTCAGGCCCAACACTATTGTGTATGTTCCTCTCCTCCATTGTTTGGGGACAGTTCTGGGGCTCTTATTTACTTGAAAGCCTGCCCTTCGTTGGCCATATTTGAAGTAGGAATTGATGAATCATTCTTGGAAAGTGAGTAGTGTTTTCATCCTGCAGAAGATTGTAGGCCCAAGAATTGTTTTATTCCACTTGGATGGGTTTAGATTGTGATTCATAGTTCCTTTAGATGAGATTAATTTATCAAGATTTTGTTTAGTGTATTTCAGTAGCCATATTTACAATTCTTTTTTTTTAAATAGAGATACTAAGTAGACTTGCTGTGATGCTTTGCTTTATTGTACATGTGCTCTTCCTGGTTGATGGCAAGTATTTATCAGACACTGATAGATGATCCATACCTTAAGAAACATTTCCATGAATAATTTTATCCAAATAAGAGATTTATTTTGTATATACCCATTTTTTTCTCTTGCTTTGACACATTGTGACACACACAGAGATCTTAATGATTTTATTCATGTTGTGGAGTTAAGTTTTAACCTTTTTGTCAATCAAAGCTTTTATTATTTATTTTAATTATTTATTTATATTTAATTTTTTAATTTTTAATTTTTATTTAATTTTATGTCTGAGTGTTTTGCCTACATGCATGTAAGTGTACTGATGTCGTGCAATGCCCATTGTGACCAGAAGAGGATGTTGGATTCCCTGGAACTGGAGTTATAGACAGTTGTTAGCCTCCTGTGTGGGTGCTGGAAACTGAACCAAGGATCTCTGCAAGACCATCCAGGTCTTTAAACAGCTGAGCCATTTCTCTAGCTCCTAGTTTTATTTTTAACATGAGTCTTAGGTTTGCATCGTTTTCACGCCTCCCAGTATAATCCCTGCAACTCTTTCCATGTCCTTTTCAGTTTCTTTTCCTTTTTAAAAAATGTTTACTTTTATGTGTCTGAGAATATTGCCTGCATGTATGTAAGTGCACCCGTATTGTGCAGTACCTGCAGAGGTTAGAAGAGGTTATGATTCCCTCGGACTGGAGTTATAGTTAATTTTTAGCTGCCATTCCCATCCTGAGAATCGAATCTGGGACCTCTGCAAGAGCAGCTGGTGCTCTTAACCACTGAGCAATCTCTCTAGCCCCCCCCAACCAATTTCTTGTCCTCTTTAATTATTATTGTAACCTAGACTCAGAAAAACAAGTGTTGCATTGTCTCTCTCATTTGTGGATCCTAGCTCCAAATCCTTAGATGTGAGTATCCTGAAGTAAACATAGGAGCCAGGAAAGTTGAAAGGATCTGTCAATGGAAGACAGTGGAAGAAGGAGCTCAAGAGAGGCAGACAGTAGGACACAGGCATTATCAAGCAGGGAATGGGGGAAATGGGAGGCACTTAAGCTGGGGAGGGAGGGAAGATGACTATACAGGGGCAGAGAGGAAAGAAAGATAAAAATACTTAGCTGATGTGAAAAACCATAGGAACCGTATTATTTCATAGCTCTACTGAAAAATACACATATAATTTATATGTGAGTACTTGTGTATAGCTGAAAGGGCTATCGTGCCAGGCAAGGGAAACCTTTTGAGTTGTTGGTCAAAGTAGTCTAAGAGACTCCCAAAATAATATACATGACTGCAACAGCCCTGGGTTACCCCCAAGGGTAAGACCCTGTGTCAAAGACACCTATTGTTGAAAACACCACATACTTTGGACATAGGACTTGGAACAGTTTAACTGGAACTGAGGACTAGCTCTTACAGTGTCAGAAAGTGTTACGCAAGCACACTATCTCTTTAGCTGAGTATGGTAGTGCACACCTTTAATCCCAGCACTCAGGAGACAGAGACAGGTGAATCTCCTTGAGTTCTAGGCCAGGTGGGGCTGCATGGAGACTGTCTCAAAAAATTTTATAAATAATAAAAATACCATCTCTTGAAATAGCCATCCAAACAAAAAGGTAAGTAAAAATTTTATGTGTTATGGCTGAGAGTGGACACTATGTCTTTCTCTTTAAATTTACTTGTCACATGAATTTATTTCATCACATAATCACCATTGTTTTCAGTGCCTCCATATGTTCCACTCTGTCTGTCAGTCTCCTTGTATCATGCATGAATCTCAACCTTTCAGAATCACCTTTTAAAAAGTCATGGGTTTAAATCAGAGGGATATGTGTTTAGCTCCTATTATATCTTTTAAATCCTGCTCTATAGTTATACCTGAACAACCAGTTAACCCAGTCTTGTCCCAAGCTACATCTTCATATAGAAGACTTTATCTCAGAAAATTATTGTTGGTGTTAGTATTTGCCATTATTTAGGCAAGAACTGTCAGGAAGAAAGTTTAAATTTCAGTCCTTACTTTTTAGTATTTACATTGAGTTTACAGTTGGGTGCAGTGTTGACCGCTGTAGCCTGATAAGAGAGTCGTCAACTTGGGCTGGAGAGATGGCTCAGCAGTTAAGAGCACTGACTGCTCTTGTGGAGGACCTGGATTCAATTCCCAGCACCCACACGGTGGCCAAGAACCTTCTTTAACAGTTCCAGGGGAATCGGATGCCCTCTTCTGACCTACACAGCATTGCACGACAAGGGCGCACCTACCTACATGCAGGCGGTACACTACATACAAAAAAGAAGTAAAAAAAATAGTCAACTAAATCAGGGACTAGAGTGATACATTTTTTGGAAAATAGTAGTCACTTCAGACATGAGTGATTTCAGCAACAGATTACTTTCATTTGGTTTTTGATATTGAAGCAAATATGATGTTTCATCAATGTGTTGTTTTCTTGATTTCCCTTTATTCAAATGTATTTCTTAAATTATTAAAGTCTCTTCAAGACAGAAGACCTTGTTCTATGTCTTCTCAGGACACAGTTACTTCATACAACTATCCCCAGAAGATAATCTTCATAGTGTTAACTAACGGTCCCTTATAGAGGTCTAAATAGATGAAAATGATTTTTTTTCTTTTCTTTCCCTTCAACATAATTCTTACCAGCTGCTTACATTCATTTAAGTATTTCTGTGCCTTCTGTTACCTGGTATAGTAACTAATAAGCTCACTCAACAAAGTAAGCATCTGTTGTGTTCCAGACACAGCTAGCCTGCATTAGACCCATACTCTTGGCTGTTCTGAACTTTTTAATTCCATGAATCAATCAATAGTAAATGATATAATCAAGTCTCTTACTTATTGAAACTTGTGAATTTAGGGAGTTAGTATAGAAAAAGTAGCTGAAAGCAGTGTGGGAAAGGGAAAAATGTTAGAACAGCATCTAGTACAGGCTGTGGATCGCCAAATTTTAGAAAGTGAGCAGAGAAGGAACAGTTATAGAAGAGTCAAGGGAAGAGGAAAAGTAGAAGAATGTATTGAAGCGCTGGATTGAGAACATTTCCAGGGGGTATTATATATCCTAGCTGGGGAGAGGCTAAGCAAGGTAAAGATTTAGCAAGAGTCTTTTAGGATTTGTTGCTGTAGAAACCACTGATGACTTTGCAATTCTAGATGATCAGAGTGGGTGAAAGCCAGACAATGGAAGTGGCTAATAAAGACAGTGTTCAGGAGTCTATTGTAGATTATCTCTGTACACATTCTATATACTTTATGCTCCTGGAAAGTAGTATATTACCTTAAAGAACTGCTTCCTAAGCAGAAAAAATAGTCTCATGAAGTTATAAAGCTATACTAAATACAGAACAGCTCTTCTTTTTTTTATTTATTTATTTATTTATTTATTTATTTCTGTATGTGTATCAATGTACTGTCTGCGTGCAGGTCTGTGCACCCATGTCGTGCAATGCCGCGGAGATCAGAAGAGGGCGTCGGATTCCCCTGGAACTGGAGTTCTCCTGGAGTTGGAGTTTCAGACGGTTCTCGGCCGCCATGTGGGTGCTGGGGATCGAACCCGGGTCCTCTGCAAGAGCGGTCGGCACTCTTAACCGCTAGGCCATCTCTCCAGCCCCGAACAGCTCTTCTTTTTAAAGGAAGTAAAAGTTGATGTGGAGAAATATATACATAAGAGAAAATGGATATATATTACAAATTCTAGAGTAATATGCAGGAAGCCTAGAGGTTGCCTTTTTAGGAAGAAGGTAACTAGGCAGATGTAGAGCAGGACCTGGAGGGAATCCTTCCAGTATACACAATTTGAGGGCTTAATTTTTTAAATCATAATAATGTGTTATCTTTACAGAAAAATAGTAGCTCTCAAAGTAGTATGGAATCTTGCAAAGAAATAACCTTATATAGGATTTGCATAAAGATTGACTTTTTTTTGGTCTTTTTGAGACAGGATCTCCCTTTAAGGACCTTTGTTAGTACAGTAGGTAGCATCAGGCTCATAAAGATGGACTTCTCAGACCAATTCTGTTCAAGAAACCAAACTTAAGAATTCGAACCTTTCTTCCACTTGTAGGTGCTGGGAAACTCTGTAGCAGTTGTACCTTCCTGTGCCACTCATGTTCCAGCTCCAGTCGTACCTAACTGTGCAGAAGCTAATCAAGCTAGTAGTACCTCCGCAGTTCCCTCACAGAATGTTATGCAGCCTGTCTTTGTGCCTTCACATGCACAAGTCACTCCAGGTAGGTTATTAGTGCTTGGTTAACTTTGGAAACCCCCTTTTCTACTTATGAATATACACAGTTATTTTACTTATTTGGTAGTGTTTAATTTCCAGAAGCAAGATTGTTTGATCTACTTAATACATTTTTTTCTGTCATTAAGTAATCCATGAGTTATGAGTTACTAGATAAGAATTGACTTACATGAATTTTCTGAAAAATTTGTTGTACACACTTGCATAATGACTTATTGTCCTACAGATGTCATAATTTAAACACTTAAGCTCTAGAATGTAAGAAATCTGGGTTATTATAATCCTTGTTTTACCACTTACTAGATGTATAATTTTGGAAAAGTTATGAACCATTCTTATTTGTGAGCTTGGGAATGCGAACAGTACCAATTTATGAAGTGGTTGTTGGTTTTAACTGAACTAATACAACTTAAAAGTGTAGAGGGTTGTTTTTTTTTTTTTTTTGAGACAGGGTCTCTCTNAGATGTTATAAGCCACAGTAAGACCCTGTCATATTTAACAGGGGGGAAAATTGTAATTCATGGATTAACATATCCAAACATGTGTCTATGCTAAAGTAACCTACCATAACTATTAGTGCTGCTTAAATACCTATATATCTAATTGCTTGTTCTTCATTAGTAGGATCGAAAGGTTATTCCTGGACAAACTGTCAGCCCATGAAAGGAAACAGCCAGAATTGACCAGAGTCCAAGTCAACAGCTCCAGAGAGAGTGGACTGTTTTACCTCTCATCCACCTGTGCCCCTTTTCTAAGCCTAGGGAACAACCTGCGGAAGAGGGGGCGTGGTAGAATGTAAGGGCTGCGATTGGGGTGAATGGTGAAACTACAGCAATGTAGTCTGGACACTCATTTGATCAACTTGATTGAACAAACAACCTGTCACCCCCCACTGGATGGTGGGGCTGTAGGTGTTTGGGCACAACAGCCTGCAGATAGGTTTTGCATGAAGGATGCTTGTACTCATGGATTATCACTTATAGCTAAAAATGAAAAAAAAAACTGAGAGAAAGATGCAGGACAGTTATGGCAGAATGCATGATCTGGGATGGGGTGGGGGTGGGGGGGAGGGAAAGGGAAATAAGCCTGAATTGGAAAAAATGTATGAAATGCACAAAGCATCAATAAAAACTAATTAAAAAAAAAAATGGAAGTAGCAAAACCTAAGCTGTGGACAGTGTCTGCAACAAACTAGGTGACACAAACTCCTAAAAGACCTAATAAGAATTCACTAGAAAGGAGAATGGTCAATTTAGAGGCCACAGGTAAAACTGGAAAGGGACTTGATCTAACACCAAGCAAGTGTATGTGGCACTTGGTAGAAAGACTAAAACTTGATCTCCCAGGGGTCCGTCCCTTCCTGAATAATGTTTCTCACTGAAGAAAACTGATGGGAGGAGAGAGTTAAAATTGATCAGGGTGGAGAAAAAGAGTAGGTCCAGAAGAAAGTTGAAGAGAATTGAGCCAATGTATTCTAGAAAATCGTTTAAATTGATCAGGGTGTTGGGCTGGAGAGATAGCCTAGTGGTTAAGAGCACCGACTGCTCTTGCAGAGGACCCAGATTCAATCCCCAGCACCTGCATGGCGGCTGAGAACCGTCTGTAACTCCAATTACAGGAGAACTCCTGCTCCAGGGGAATCCGACACCCTCTGCGGCATTGCACGACATGGGTGCACAGACCTACATGCAGACAGTACATGCATACACATACAAAAATAAATTGGTTAATTAATTAAAAAAATTGATCAGGGTGGAGAAAAAGATTAGGTCCAGAGTAAACTTGAAGAGAATTGAGCCAGTGTATTCTAGAAAATCGTTAAAATTGATCAGGGTGGGAGAAAACGAGTAGGTCCAGAGTAAAGTGGGAGAGAATTGAGCCAATATATTCTAGAAAATTGTCATGATTTTAAACACTGCACAAAAATATATAGAGAGAGAACTCTTTAAAAATTAGAAAAACCGAGCCGGGCGTGGTGGCGCACGCCTTTAATCCTAGCACTTGGGAGGCAGAGGCAGGCGGCTCTTTATTTTAAAATGAGTTGACATTAATAAAATAATATTAAAATTTAAAAGATAGCAAGTGAGAATTAGAAAAACTCACATAAAGTGACAGAATTTAGAAAACTAGAAGGAGATCATTTCAGTAATGAAGACTGGAAAGAGCCTGGGGAAATATATACAGTAGACAGTCCATTAGGTGCAAGAAAGAAAAATTCAAAATTGAAAAAAATCAGATAAAAATTCAAAAGTGACAGATTTAAATTAGGTAGAAGTGGTCAGATATTGGTAGAAATCTCTGAAGGAAAAAACTTAAGGAAGAAAAGTGTTGAAATGTCTAATTTAGAAACTTAATTGAAACTTTAAAAAGTTGGAGAACTTTGAAACATGCTTAATATCAGATCACCTTGCATACTTGAAGATAACAACCCAAAGCAACCAACATCAGGATACTGTAGTAAAATCACTCTATCCTTTGAGTATCTAACTAAAAGAACCAGGGGAATATAAGAGAAAATTATAGTCATCAAATTTGGACAGCAGTGCTTTATGTTAGAAGAAAATGGAGTGACATTTATAATATTCAAAGCAGCCTGACTAGATGGTTCAGTGGGGAAGCATGCTTGTTGCTAAGACAAGCTGAGTTTAATCCATAGAATTCATATTGTGGAAGGAGAGAAAGAACTAACTCCCAGAGTTGTTCTCTTGCCTCCACACATAAGCTGTGGCACCCCACCCCTTGTAAAATTTTCAGTTCTCAAAGGACTTAAGAACCAAAGATTTTTATAGCCAGACAAAATGACTGTTTTTAATTAATAAAATATTTTTATTGGTGTTTTATGTATTGCATAAATCACTTCTCAGTCCAATTTAGACACATTCCCTTTTCTGTGTCCCCCCCACCCCAGTTTCATGCATTCTGTCATACATGTCTTGGATCTTTTTTTCACTCTTTTTAAAGTTTTTCTCTGCAGAGGTTTATTGTTTGGGCAGAAGTTAACTGTTTCCGTCAGTTCTTTGACCCCAGTCCTTTTTTTTTTTTTTTTCATGTGTATGAGTAAACTGCCTACATGTAAGTAGGTGCACCCATGTTGTGCAGTGCTGCGGAGGTCAGAAGAGGGCGTCAGATTCTCCTAGAAATAGAGTTAAAGACGATTCTTAGCTGCCATGTGGGTGCTGGGAATTGAACCCAGGTCCTCTGCAAGAGCAGTCAGTGCTCCTAACCACTGAGCCATCTCTCCAGCCCCTACCCAGTCCTTTTGTCCTTGTTGTTCACTCCCATTTGTATTGCTCCAAAATAGTCCATATATATGCCACATACATACCAAAATTATGATCTCTGAAAATAAACTCTATGTTAATTCCAAAATACGTTTAGGAGTTGACATTTTTCCCTTTAATTTTATATTACTCTAAAATATCAATACATACCCTCCACCCATATACCACAATTACAAAGTCTGAAAACAAGTGGTAAGTTGATTCTAGAGCCCATTAAGGGATTCACATTATAATAGCACAGTTGCCTTCAGATAAAAAGAAATATAACATTAACTTTGCTCAGCTTGCCTTTCAACTAAGGATTTGGTGCTAGCATCCACAAATGAGGGATACCATTCGTTGTTTGTCCTTTGTTTTTCTGTGTTATTTCACTTAGCATAATGGTTTCAGGTTCTATCCATTTACCTGCAAAGTTCATGATGTCATCTTTCTTTACTGCTTCATAGAACTCCATTGTGTGGATGTACCACATTTTCTCTATGCACTCATTGGTTGAGGGACACTTGGGTTGCTTCCAGGTCTTTGCTATTGTGAAGAGAGCTGCAACAAACATAGATGTGCATGTATCTCTGCAATAGCAGGAGTCTTGGGTATATACCCAGGAGTGGTATGACTGGGTCAGGTGGTAGGATCATTTTCAGTTTCTTTCTTTTCTTTTCTTTTTTCCCAGCTGGCCTGGAACTCACTCTGTAAACCACACTAGCCTTGAACTCACAGAGATCTGCCTGCCTCTGCCTCCCGAGTGCTAGGATTAAAGGCATGTGCCACCATGCCTGGCTTAAAGACAGTTCTTAGCCACCATGTGGGTGCTGGGAATCAAACCCAGGTCCTCTGCAAGAGCAGTCTGGTGCTCTTAACTGCTAAGCCATCTCTCCAGCCCCCTTCAGTTTAAGAGTTCTCCACACTACTTTCCAAAGGGATTGCACTAGTTTGCATTCCTACCAGCAGTGGATGAGTGTTCTCCTTTCCCCACAACCTCTCCAGCATTTAGTATCCCTTTTTTCTGGATCATAGCTAGTCTCACTGGAGTAAGATGATATCTTAAAGTGGTTTTGATTTGCATTTCCTTAATTATTAGCGACGTTGAACACTTTTTAGTATGTTTCTCACCCGTCTTCATTTGTGAAGTCTCTGTTCAGCTCTTTACTCCATCTTTTGAGTGGGTCATTTGTTTTCTTGTTCCTTTGTTTTTTTGAGTAGTTTATGCACTCTGGATGTTAATGTTATACCAGATGTATCACTGGTGAAGGTTTCCTCCCACTCTGTGGGTTTTCTCTTCACATCTTTGTTTCCTTCACAGTACAGAAGCTCTTGAGTTTAGTAAGGTTCCATTTGTCAGTTGTTGACCTTATTTTTTGTGCAGCTGCTGTCTGATTTAGAAAGTCTTTTCCTATGTCTATGTCTTATAGGTTACTACCAATGTTCTATCATTTTCAGAGTTTCAGGTTTCACATTGAGGTCTTTGATCTATTTGGAGTTGATTTTTGTACATGGCAAGAGGTAGGGGTTTAGTTTTATTCTTCTACAAGTGGTGATCCAGTTTTGCCAACTCCATTTGCTGAAGATGTTGTCTTTCCTCCATTGAGTCTTCGAATATGAGATGGCTGAAATTGGATGTGCTCAGGTTTGGATATCCTTAGTTTTGTTCCATTGATTTGCAGGCCTGTTTTGTGCCAATACCAGGCTGTTGTTACTTTTGAACATAAAGAATGGCAAGTATGTCAGAATCTGAAATACTGCTTCCATTAAACCTTCTTGAAGAATTTGTTTAAAGGGTGGGTAGTGAAGCAAAGTAGTTTGAAGCCACATGTGAAAAATTATTAGTTGCCTTTAAATTATCTGTTAGTTTTCAATTAGGTTAGTATCATGCCAAGTGTCCAAAGCCAAATGTAACTAGTAGTTACTGAATTAAATAATATGAAGAATATTTCTGCCATCAAAAAGTTGTGTTGAGGTGCTGGAGAGGTGGCTCAGTGGTTAAGAGCACTGGCTGCTCTTGCAGAGAAACTGGGTTTGGTTCTTAGCACTCACATGGCAGTTAATAACCACCTGTAACTCTAGTCCCAGGGGATCTGACACCCTCTTTTGGCCTCTACTGGCAATGCATGACATGGGTGCACTTACACTCACATAGGCAAAACACCTCATACACATAAAAAAATAATAAAATATTTTTTAAAAGTTGTGTCGAAGGGCTGGAGAGATGATGGTTCAGTGGTTAAGAGCATGTATTGCTCTTGCAGAGTACCTGGGTTAGGTTACTAGCACCCATGTCGGGTGGCTCATAATTGCCTGTAACTTCAGCTCAAGGTGATGTGACACCTAGCCTCTGTGGGGACCTGTACTCATGTGTATCTACACATAGACATGCTCATAATTCATTTTTTAAAAATGTTTTATTGTGGGGGCTGGAGAGATGGCCTAGCGGTTAAGAGCGCCGACTGCTCTTGCAGAGGACCCGGGTTCGATCCCCAGCACCCACATGGCAGCTGAGAACCCGCCTGTAACTCCAATTCCAGGGGAACCTGACGCCCTCTTCTGACCTCCACGGCATTGCATGACACGGGTGCACAAACCTACATGCAGACAGTACATTCATACACATAAAAAATAAATAAAATTACCGGGCGTGGTGGCGCACGCCTTTAATCCTAGCACTTGGGAGGCAGAGACAGGCAGATCTTTGTGAGTTCAAGGCCAGCCTGGTCTACAAGACGAGTTCCAGGACAGCTGGGGCTGCAGGGAGACCCTGTCTCGAAAAGACCAAAAAAATAAAAATAAAAATAAAAATAAATAAATAAATTAAAAAAATGTTTTGTTGGACAACAGTATACTAGAGAGGGGTGTTTAAGTTTTAGACTACCCCAAAGAAAACATTAAAGACATTAATATAAGACTTGATGTTGAGCATCAAATACATAATTCCCATAGAATTAAGAGAAAATAATGGCCAGTATATTGAGAATATACTATATATCAGCCTTATGTTTGAGTAAGATATATGCCACTTTAAAATTTTTTCTATTTCTATTTTATGTGCATGAGTATATCGTATATATGTAAGTGTCCCTGTGTCATGCAATGCCCATGGAGGTTAGAAGAGAGCATCAGATCCCCTAGAACTGGAGTTATGGATGGTTGTTAGCTGCCATGTGGGTGCTCAGAATTGAACCTGGGTCTTCTGCAAGAAGTCAGTGCTCTTAACCACTCAGCCATCTCTCCATCCCCATATATGCAACTGTTTTTTTAAAATGAGAAAATTTGGAGAATATATACAAAGCAGTTTGAATGCTGTCTGTAATTATATCAGATTCTTTTATCTAGACACTCAAATTATTAGACTGTGTAATGTGGGGTAGAACAAATGAGTAATTATGACATCTAATTTTATCCTCTTTATCCTTGTGAATCAGAATTCTCAAAATAGAAGAAATTTAACAGACTTATAAAAGGCTAAAAAAAAAAAAACAACCTTATATCGCAGCACCCACATTGAGCTGATCACAATTACCTATAACTTTGGTTCCATATAACCCAGTGCCCTTTTCTAGCCTCTGCAAAAGTACTGGATGCATATAGTACACATACAGACAAGCAGGAACACACATAGCACATAAATAAAATGTTTGCCAATGTTTTATTGAGGCTCTGCATTTCATACAAAATTTACATTACAAATCAAATCTAGACCCATCCCCCCTCCCTGCCCCCCCCACCAGAACTCATGCATTCTGCCAAACATGTTTTTCATCTTTTTATCAGTCTCTCTCAAAAGTCTCGATGCAGAAGTTCACTGTTTCAGTGAGTTCTTTGACGCAGTCTTTTCTGTTAATGCACATATTCATGCCACATAGATCATAGGTTTTAGCCTCTTCAGCTTACGGTTTTTTTTCTTTATTAGGCTGAAAGATGTCGTGTTTGAAGTAAATAAAATAAATTAAAAAAAACAAATAGTCTTGTGTTGGGCAAGGTGATGCACACCTTTAATCCCAGCATTCAGATGGCAGAGGTAGGCCAATCCCTATAAGATTGAGACAAGCCTGTTTTACACAGAGTTCCAGACTACCTGGGGCTACAGGGAAATCTGGTCTCGAAAACAACAAAAACAAGGGGCTGGAGAGATGGCCTAGTGGTCAAGAGCACCGTCTGCTCTTGCAGAGGACCCGGCTTTGATCTCCAGCACCCACATGGTGGCTAAGAATCATCTTTAACTCCAGTTCCAGGGGAATCCGATGCCCTCTTCTGACCTCCACAGCATTGCACAACAAGGGTGCACCAACCTGCATGCAGACATTACATTCATACACATAGAAAAATAAGTAAGATTAAAAAAAATTAAAAAAAAAACAAGTCTTGAATCTGAGTTGAATATCAACTTTGGCTGTTTTATCTTTTAAAAATACACGTATGTTTCCAGGTTGTGTTCAGTGAAAATCCTGGAAGCACTAAGCATCTCTAGTATGCAATTTTTTGGGGGGTCTTTTTTGAGACAGTCTCCCTGTAGCTCTGGCTGTCCTGGAACTTGCTATGTAGACCAGGCTGGCCTTGAACTCACAAAGATCTGCCTGCCTCTGCCTCCTAAGTGCTAGGATTAAAGGCATGCACCACCATGCCCGGCTCTAGTATGCAATTTTGGTGGTCTTAAAATACATCATTTTAATGGTGAATGGATTATAGAGAAATGGCTGCTTCCAGTTCTGGACAGGAAATGTTTAAGATGAACCTAGACTCTCTTGTCATAACAGATAACAAGAAAGCTATCAAATTTCTGGGATCATGTCAAAAGGATACAGGCACTAGCTTGAAGAGATTTCCACTGGGTAAGGTGGAACATTTTGAGTCTCGATTATAATTTTGATAGGTTAGACCATAATATGTGGAATTTGCAGGTTCCTCTTAATGATAATTTAAAACTTAGCTGAAGATGGTAGAGAAGCAATTCATTTTCTTGAAATTGGAAAATTAGGTGAAAGAATTGTGTATTTGCCTTATATGATCTGTACCACTAGGTAACCAAATAGTGGTTGGGGGAAAATGTGCTACTTTAATATTCTAACTAGTTAATGAAAAAAAAAGATAGAATATCATCATTTTTCTTTCTCTGTTGGATGGTTGGACATTAAATATTAATAGATATTAAAACTGTGCTATAGTTTGACTCCCAGAGGTCCATGTGTTGGCTTGTTTGGAGATGGTGGAAACTTTGAGATGGGTTATAGTGGCACCTCTTAGGTTATTGGGGATGTACCTCTGAAGGGGATAAAGGGATGCTACTACTACTAGCTCTCTTTTTGCTTCTTAATTGCCATGACATGAGCACCTATCTCTTTTATGTATCTGACAATGTACTGTACCTACTACAGGCTCCAAAAGTAATGGAGCCATTCGATTCTGGACTGAAAACTTTAAAAGCGTTAGAATAAACTTCCCTTCATAAGGTGATTATGTCAGGTATTTATTACAGTGGGAAACTGACTAATATTCCAGACATTGACAGACTACCTGGAGATGTGTCAAAGAAATAATAGTTGAGTCTTGATCTAGTTTCCTCAATCAAGTTGCCTATTTGCAGGAAATATATAAGAAGATGTTGAGATAAACCATGAATCAGGAAGGTCCAAACTATGGAAAGTTCGACAGTTCAAAAGGCCAAGTTATTCAAAATAAAAACTGTAATGAAATGTAAGGGATGAAGGAGTGTCAAATAGATTAAAATTCAAGACTTTTTTTATTTTTTTAATATATTTTTAAATTTTATGTGTTATGTTTATTGCCTGTATGTATGTAAGTACACCCATGTTATGCAATTCCCACAGAAGTCACAAAAGGGTGTCAGATTGCCCTGGAACTAGAGTTATAGACAGTTTATAGCTGCCATGTGGGTGCTGGGAATCAAACCTGGGTCTTCTGCAAGCTGAGCCATCTCTCTAGCCTGACATAATGAAAATAAAATACTCTGTTATTTTTATTTTATGTGTATGCATATCTTTCCTGTACATGCACCTGTGTCTTGCAATGTCTGTGGAGGTCAGAAGAGGGTGTTGGATCCCCTGGAACTGGAGTTATGGACTGTTAGCTGCCATGTGGGTGTTAGGAATTGAGCCTGGGTCTTCTGCAAGAATAGCCAGTGCTCTTAACTACTGAGCTATCTCTCCAGCTCCCCAAAATATAATTTTTTTTTCCCCAGCAATGTGTGGCTACTGGAGAAGTCCCATCGGGATAGACCGTAGTGCCAATATATAATTTTTAAATATGGGCAGGATTTAAAAATATTTCTAGGGATGCACATTTTGGTGAGAAAAACCAAGGTAAATACCATACAGAAGTGATTGTCAATTATGTTGGAAAGGAAAGCACCTGTGTTTTAATAGTTCAGTTGGAAATTATTTTTGCAGTGCTCAGAGACATGCAGTAAATGTTTATGGTGGGAATGTTTAATTGGAAATGTCTTTGTAGACTCTCAGTTTTACTTTCTATTAATTTTGGGGAAAGCATTGGCTATCTGCTTCCCGTAGAGAAATGAGTTTTAAAAATTGAAATGACAGGTAAACCAATCATTGTAATCCTTCGTTTAGATGGACTCAGTATGGAATTTAACCTTGGATGTTTGCTCAGTTGCTAAGGGCACTTGCTATTGAACCTGGTGAACTTGAGTTCAATCTCTGCGTAGCACATGATGGGAGAATCAAATCCTCCAAGTTGTTCTGTAACCAGCACAAACATGCCATGGCACACACTTGCCCATGTTTAAACACACACAAAATGAATAAATATAGTAAAAATTTTAAAAGTAAATTAGATTTATATTACAGAGCTGGAAGATTACTTAAAAACAAAACCAAAAGCATCTTGTTTAGTTAAGCACCTTGCTTAGTTAATAATAGTGGGGTTGGGGGCTGGAGAGATGGCTCAGCAGTTAAGAGCACTAACTGCTATTGCAGAGGACCTGGGTTCAATTCCCATCACCCACATGGTGGCTAAGAACCATTTTTTAACTCCAGTTCATGTTTTTAACTCCAGTTCCAGGGGAATCCGACACCCTCTTCTGACCTCCGCAACATTGCACGACATGGGTGCACCTACTTACATGAAGACTCATACACATAAAATAATAAATAAAAATTTAAAAAGTGACTATAATTATATATTTTAATATATTTAAATATATAAAAATGTATAATTATAGTCACTTAAAAAATAATAGTGGGGGGGGCATGAAGAGATGGCCTAAGGGTTGAGAGTGCTGACTGCTCTTGCAGAGGACCCAGGTTCCATCCCCAGCACCCACATGGCAGCTGAGAACCGTCTTTAACTCCAGTTCCAGGGGAGACTGACACCCTCTTCTGACCTCTGCGGCACGACATGGGTGCACAAACCTACATGCAAACAGTACATTCGTACACATACAAAAATAAATAAAATTAAAAATAATAGTGGGGTTTTTTTTCAGTGCTAGAGATCAAAGCCAAGGCCCTAGAAAGGTAAGCACTCTTTACACTTAGCTATGTCCCTAGCTTAAAAGCTTTTCCTTTAAATACCACATTTTTTCTGTAGGTAAATATATACTGTCTTGGTTTCTTTTGCATATTCTTTGAGTTGTTAATGCCCCTCGATGAGGTTTATTAGCTCTGGCTGCATTTTAGTTGCTCTTTCACATTCCTGGGAATGACCTAGATGAAGCACTGATATTGCTCACTTGATCCATGTTTTTCTGGCAATCTCCTCCAGTCTTCCTTTAAGGTACTACTAATTTTCCAGGTGATTAGATATGAGGACTGCCTTTCATTATGTGTCTCCCCGTAGTTTTTTAATCCTGTCAACTTCAAACTTTTTTGAATTTGTTTTTTATGTGTATGAGTGTACTGTCTGCATGTAGGTTGGTGCACCCGTGTCATGCAATGCTGCAGAGGTCAGAAGAGGGCGTCGGATTCCCCTGGAACTGGAGTTAAAGATGGTTCTTAGCCACCATGTGGATGCTGGGGAACAGTTGGTACCTTTAGTCGCTGAGCCATCTCTCCAGCCCCCCCACCTTTTTTTTTTTTT
>VZQC01000682.1:188050-212824 GCA_009823505.1 Rhizomys pruinosus | reverse complement strand
TTTTTTTTTTTTTTTCAAACTTTTAAATTTGGTAACTATTCCCTAAGACTCAGGGTCAGGGGTAGTAGGTAACTTTTTTGCCTTGTGGGAACAATTTAAGGAGTTGTGACAAAGCATAGTGATCAAGGTAAATAGCACTTAAATTCCTTTTTTTTTTTTTTTCGTCTTTTCAAGACAGGGTCTCCCTGTAGCCCCAGCTGTCCTGGAACTCACTCTGTAGACCAGGCTGGCCTTGAACTCACAAAGATCCGTCTGTCTCTGCCTCCTGAGTGCTAGGATTAAAGGCGTGCGCCACCACACCCAGCTAAATTCATTATTTTTAAAACATGAGGAACAGTGAATGTTAAAAATCCATGATGAACAAAAGGTCAGTTTTAAATAAAACCAGAACCTGTGGGCAAACTTTGTGAAGGTCAAGTCAGATCTCAGGCCATGTAAATGTAGAATTGTATATTGTCTCTATTAAAAATTTTGTTTTATTCATCATACACTTTAGCATTAATTTTGTTTTTTTGTTTTTTTTAATCCCACTTACTCTTGCACTCCTATTATTTGATCTCTAGAGAAGCAGGATCTCAGGGCATACATATATTCACGTATGTTCTCCTCTGAAATGTCTTGGAGTAAACTGGAGCCTTTCAGACAGTGAGAAATGCATTATGTTGAATTCCACAAATACTTCAGAAAAAAAATTACTTCCATTCTTCTTTGAGTCTATAGATCCCTCATCCTCTGAGGACGAGATGCTGAGGCATTTCTAGAGCATATATGAGAATTAGAAAGTTTTTAAAAAGTGCTTATTGTTGCTGGGAGTTGACAGTACATGCCCTTAATCCTAGTACTTGGTCGGCAGATGCAGTGGATTCTCTGAATTCCACACCAGTCTGGTCTTACATAGTTCTACATAATAAGACCCTGTCTGACAAAACAGAGAGAGACAGGGACAGAGAAAGAAAGTAAAGAAGAAAAAAATGCTTACTCTGTAGTGTTATATCTTTATAAGGAATGCAGATTAAGGCAGAGTAACACCTTTATTTCTTTAACCTTGATTATCTCAGGGCTTTGACTGTCTAGCTCCCTCTATATCTAGTAGTTGGTTTTTACCTAGTGATCATAAGCACATACTCCATTTGCTTTGTACTGGCCATTGAGCCCAGGGCCTTATGCCTGTTAGATAAGTACTCTACCACTAAGCCATGTTCCTAGTTGTCTTTTTACTTTTTATTTTGAGGCAGGTTCTCACTAAGTTGCCCCAACCTTATCTGTAGCACACAAAGGCCTTGAATTTGAGATCCTTCTGCCTTCCTTGCTCTCTCAAGTAGCTGAGATTACAGGCCTGTTTCAGCTGACCCAGATTCCATTTACTTTTATAAAAACATAGTGTGATTTGTTTTGAGTATGTGTTTCAAAGAGATGGAAATAGAGATTTGTTTAAAAATCTGTTTTATAGAAAAATGCAAACATTTGTATGTATTCTGAAAATAAAATTCGTTTTCTAAACTGCAGAAGTAGATCTTTTAAATGTATATCACAACTTGGAAACAGTTCTGTAAGTGTTTAAAAATTACTGTGTAGTTTAGATTTTGTAAAATTCACTGATACCCACTGGTACAAATTATGTAACAATACTACAATCATCCCTCCAAACGTGTTTGTCAAATTTTGTCTTTTGTGTCATCCTTAAATTTCTTGACTACCATTAATATGAAACTCTATAAAAGGTATAGATCAGTGTTGAATTTGTATTGTCACTGAATGAAAACAAAGTAGATTACTTCTTGCTAAATTACCAGAATAACAAATTCAGCTTGTGGATTATTTTTATGCTAAACTCAGTATGTTAGAACTCTGAATTTAATCCTTTATTGAATGATGAGGTGAAACTGTCTATGCTTCCTTAGGCTAAAGTGATAGTGTATACAACATGGCTATGAAATTTAGTACTTGAATTTCTTTTTTTTTAATCCAAAGCCCCTTGGGGGCTTGATCTTTATTTTTTTTTAATATTTATTATTTTTATTTTATGTGCGAGTGTATTAGCTGCATGTATGTGAGTGCACCTATGTCATGTAGTGCCTGTGGAGGTCAGAAGAGGGCATCAGATTCCCCTGGAACTGCAGTTAAGGATGGTTCTTCACCACCATGTGGGTGCTGAGAATTCAACCTGGGTGCTCTGCAAGAACAGTCATTGCTCTTAACAACTGAGCTGTCTCTCCAGCCCCAGTACTTAAATTTCTAAACTGACATGATTCAGTTAAACTTGAAAGGTTGTATCATTTAGCATTTGTTAATTTAAACTAAACTGAAACTTCTAAATGAATTAATATATTTAATTTCAAAACCATAGTAATAACTCTAGAGATAATCTAGATAAATCTAGAGATGGTGCGTGCCTTTATTTTTTTTAGTTTTAGTGACATTTTATTGTTTAATATTTTGCATAAGTACAGTCATTTTACATTTCTTAAATTTTAATTTTATGCTTTAATTTAAACCACTTTTCTTTTTTTGTTTTTTTTTTTTTTTTTTTTTTATTTGTTTATTTTTAAGGGATTCTACAATATAATAACACAGTTGTTTTCAAATAACATTGATGTTGCTCACTTTGAGGAAAATTTGGAGTTTGCCGTACAGTTAGGTAATTGGTGGCATTTTTGCAAGTAATCTATGTCCAAAATTTGAACAACCCAAGGTTCCCACAGTCCAGTTGTTGATGCTTGTATGCACAAG
Source organism: Rhizomys pruinosus (assembly GCA_009823505.1). Classification (NCBI taxonomy): domain Eukaryota; kingdom Metazoa; phylum Chordata; class Mammalia; order Rodentia; family Spalacidae; genus Rhizomys; species Rhizomys pruinosus. The sequence continues at coordinate 210,094 of VZQC01000682.1, read as the reverse complement.
CATTGTGATCAATTAGAGTGTCCAGTCTATATTGCCTGTAAGTCTCAGTGACATCCCCTACTCTCCACAGCCCTTACATTCTCACGCCTCTCTTCTTCCGAATTTCTTCCCGAGGCTTTGGGAAAGGGGCACAAGTGGTGAGAAGAAACAGTCTAATTTCTTTGGAGTTGTTCATTTTGGACTCTAGCCGACTGTTGTCAGGTTGTTTCCTTTCTGGGTTGAAGCAGCTTTTCCACGTGATACCCTTTTTGTCATACTACCAAAGCACAAGCAATTGAATGTACAGGCATTTAAGCATAACACACTTATTTGATCAAGCTAAGCTGTGAGCTAACACGATGCTGGATGGTATGCTGAATCCACAACCTGTGGTTTTCTCTATAAAGGGTGACAAGTTCTTATTGTGGCTTATAACATCTCCTAACCACTAGAGGAACATAAAGCTTTGTGGCGCAAAAAAAGATTCCGCTGTAGTTATTCCCCAAGGAGAGAGCGTAATAGCCAATTAAGATTTGGGATAATATAGACACGATGGTGCCACTGTTGCACATTATCTCAGACAGTTGAGGGGAGCTGGTACTGATGGAGGAGGCTTGCTTGTCTCAGGAGGAGACAATATTTTGCGTAGTTGCTTTAGTGGCCTTTGGCAACGCTCTCGCTGGCATTTCAGAGGCCAGTTGTACGTTAGGCAGTGACGAGAGGTGCTTGCCTTTAAACTCAGCCTGTGGACACAGGCAGGCGGATGTCTAGGAGTGCTAGGATAGCCTGGTCTACATAATTAGGCCTGATCTCAAAAACCAAAAGCAAAACCATAATTTCTGAGTAGAGATCGTGTTGAGGCAGGTGATGTGGCTCAACAAGTAAAAGGCACCTTGCGGCCAAGGCCTTATGACTGAGCTTACACCCCAGGACCCACAGGGTAGAGAGGCAGCTGGCTCCTAGAAGTTGTCATGGGACAACCACCAGTGTCTCCAGTGTTAAGGTACATGCCTCCCACTCTCACATACTAAATAAATAACATGGTGCAATTTAAAGTAATGGTATCAGCCTGCTTTAAATGCTGTCTCCTTAGAACTGGAGTTAATGATTTAGAGGTCCCTATATTCTTTAGATGCTGTCAGATTTTTTCAGGGTTGCTAAAAAATCTCTACTGTTGTACAGTTTAGCTCTCTTCTTTTGGGAGTCTTTGGATTTGGCTGAGTGACAAGTTGTTGAAAACATCTTTAAATTTGTATTGGGTACCGCAGACCCCGTTTTGTTAAGTCAAACAATGGAAAGTTCAGAATTCTGTGATTATACTGAGGACCTAAATGCAGATGAGCTACTGCTTTATAAGGTATTAACAGTACACCCTATCCATACCATTCTGTTTCTATTCCTATTTCTGCAGTTCCTCTCCAGCTGCAGCGACAACCATTTCCTTTATCTCCTCGTACTCTTGAAACAAGAGAGGCTTCAACCATGTCTCTAACCACCACCACCACCACCACCACCTACCACCACCGAAAACCACCTCCTCCACCTTATTCCTATGATCCAAGTGGAAGTGATCTGCCTCAAGGTAAATGTATTTCGAGATTTGGAAGGGATTGAGATGTTTTTTAAAAACCTAGAATATCGCTGGGCGTGGTGGCGACAGGCGCCTTTAATCCTCAGCACTGGAGAGGCAGAACAAGGGGGATTTGTGTGGAGGTCTCAAGGCCAGCTGGTCTACAGAGGAGTTCCAGGCAGTGAGAACCTCGACGACGAAAAGGACAAAAAAAAAAAAAAAAAAAACCCCAAAACAACCTAGAACATCATTGGTTGACCAGTGGGCACAGAACCAAATGCAAGTCGATTTGAGTCCATAATTCTAGGTGACTAACAAGGAGCAATTAAAATATCCTCTACATAGTCAACAACTAGATAGTTGGCTTGACTCGTGACTCCCTCCAGTCCTCTCTTATAGCTACATGTCTGCCCTGAAGAAGATTCTCAAATTGATAGCTTTGTCTCAATTTGTTATTGAGATTCAACAGTCATATTAAGAATTTTCATCTATATCTTAAATTCTTTCCCAATGTATCTAAAATTGTTTACATTTTTTGATTCTTGGTATGCCAACTGAATTTTGAGGACTTGGAGAAAGTTTTTAATGCATCTACTCTGCCTTGAATTTTGACTTGAACATGTGTTCTTGTTTCTAACAACAGTGATTTTCCATTGGAAGTTGTTTGTCCAACTTTGAAAGTATTGTTTAACCGAGAATTGTACTTGAATGTTAGCTTGCTCGTACTTTCTTGCTTATAATATCTCCGTTTTTTTTTCCTAGCTGCTGCTTTTATTCTGAGTTCTTTCTAGCGCTTGAACTAGTCACCAAGATTTTTCTCCAACTCTTCTGCTCCTTCTCCAGACATTAAAACATCATTGTGTCTACAGAATATTATTTCTAAACTTAGCTAGCCTTTGCTTCAAAATTTTGGTTACTTAGTCATTTTCACTCAGCTTTTTAAAACTTTCATTTCAAACTTTTAAATGGTCTCTAATGACATTCCCCATCTTTTTTCCCCTTGTCTTTCACCAGTCCACACATTTATTCCTCTTCTTGGTTTCATATTTTGTAAGTATTATTGTTTCTAATTTATCCAGTATCTGAACCCTGGTTTCTTGATCCTGTCTACCTCCTAGGCCCAAGATGTACTCACTCATCCATCCTACAGTGCAGATTTTGTATTTTTCTAGCATTTTATTGTGAAGATAATTAGATCAGCATTTGTTTTAAGATTGATAATTATGGATCTACTACCAAGATTCTGTTATTAGTGTTTAACACACTTGTTTATCACATATTGGTTCATCTTTCCTTCTCTCTATTCCTATGTGAATTAATCTTACCTTGTTTTTGATGGATGTAAAAGTAAATTGTAGGCATCAGTAGACCTTCCTAACAAGAATGGATAATGAAGATGGGCATATATGTATAGTGGAATGCCATTCAACTATAGGTGAAATCCTGTCATTTATGGATGAATCTAGAGGACATAATATTCCATAACATAAGCCAAATACTGCCCGGACTCACTCATGTGTGGAATCTAAGAAAGTTTACCTTACAGAAATACACAGTAGGATAGTAATTCCTGGAGGCTGAGAAGGGGTATGGATGACAGGTAAGTGGAAGATTTGTCATGGGAAACAGAATTACTATTTGCCCAATAGGGTATATACCTAATATTTCCAAATAACTACAAAAGATTTTGAATGTTCTCACCATAGAAAAATGTTTGTGGCGATGAATGTTTGTTTAAACATTTCATTATTGTACAATAATTTTATACTATGTATACATTTATTAAAACATGCTGGAGGGATGGCCTAGCGGTTAAGAGCGCCGACCGCTCTTGCAGAGGACCCGGGTTCGATCCCCAGCACCCACATGGCGGCTGAGAACCGTCTGTAACTCCAATTCCAGGAGAACTCCAGTTCCAGGGGAATCCGAGACCCTCTTCTGACCTCCGCGGCATTGCACAACACNTGGTAGGCTCATTTTGAGTCTTTTAAGGGTTCTCCACACTGCTTTCCACAGTGGTTGTACAAGTTTACATTCCCACCAGCAGTGGATGAGTGTTCCCCTTTCCCCACAACCTATCCAGCATTTGTTGTCTTTTATTTTCTTAATCTTGGCCAGTCTTTTTGGAGTGAGATGATACCTTAGAGTGGTTTTAATCTGCATTACTTAATTATTAATGATGTTGAAAACTTTTTTTTTTGTTGCTTTTTGGTCTTTCAAGACAGGATCTCCCTGTAGCTCCAGCTGTCCTGGAACTCACTCTGTAGACCAAGCTGGCCTTGAACTCGCAAAGATCTGCCTGCCTCTGCCTCCCAAGTGCTAGGATTAAAGGTGTGCACCACCACGCCTGCCCCTCCTTGTGTTCTTATGTGGCATCTGTGTAACTGGTTTTCTACTCCTAAGCATTTGAACTTAAATCCTTTCTGTCTCAACTCTTCATGTAACTTATTTTAACACCCCAAAAGATGTTTTGTGCCCATTAGTAGTTGCTCATTCCTCTTGGCCCCAGTAGTCACTATCTGTTTTTATCAGTTTATCTATTCTGAACATTTCATGTAAGTGAAATCATAACAGTATGTAGTCTTTTTTACATTTTTATTGAGCGCATTTCATACAACATTTCTTAAGCAAATTTAGACTCATTTCCCCATCCATGCCCACCCCTCATTCCCTCCTGCCCCCAGCCAGAGCTCATGGATTCTGTCACACATGTTAAGTCCTGTCTTGCATCTTTTTCTCAGTCTTTTATAACCTTTTCCATGCACAAGTTTACTGTTTTGGTCAGTTCTTTGAATAGGTTTTTCCCTCTCTTCTTTTGTTCCCTTTGATTTTATATTATTCCAAAATATGCATAAATACACTCCACACATAAATCGAAATTATAAAATCTGAAAATTATAGGTTAATTCCAATATCGTTCTAGATTGTTGAGTTTTGTGGGAGGGCCCAGCCCACTGTGGGTGGTGCCACCCCGGTCAAGTTGTTATGTACAGTATAAGAAAGCAGGCTGGGCATGGGCCAGGGGAGCAAGCCAGTAAACAGCATTCCTCTATGCCCTGTGCTTCAGCTCCTGCCTCCAGGTTCCTGCCCTGAGTTCCTACCTTGGGCTTCCTCAGTGATGAACTGTGACCCAGGAGATGTGAGCCAAATAAACCCTTTCCTCCCCAAGTTGGAATTGGTCAGAGTATTTTGTCACAGCAATCAAAGAAAAACTAGAACAGGTATTAATATTTTTGAAAAGACAGGGTCTCACGCAGTCTTGGCTAGCCTCAAAATTATATAGCCAAGGCCATTCTCTGAACAGCCTCCTGCCTCAGCCTCCACATTTCTGGAATTAATTCTAGACATGCATTACCATACCCTTTGAGATAATGGAGTTCATAATGATATTTTCCTCTCTATCTGTCCATCTATCCATCCCTCCAAATCTATCTCATCTATTATCTAATCTGTCTAGTATCGGTCATCTATAATCTATCCCTATCTTATCTATGTATATTTAACTTCCCATCCCTCATCCTTGGTCCACCCATTGGTCCCTTTTCTTTCCTTAGTTTCCCGTCAGTTTTCATGTCCTTTATATTTAGTTGTTTATATATAGTTAAGCCTAGAGTAACATGAGAGAAAACGTGTATATTGTCTTCTCACCCATTACTTTTGTGTCTCTTCCTCTCCTCTTTCTTTACAGCACATAGTCACTCCCCTACTATGTTTCATTTTCTGATTTTCACCCTTCTAGCACATTAAATACAGTTGACTGGTTGGGGGGGGGGTGTCTTTACCTTGCCTGAATGATTAAAATATGCCCTTAGAGAGTTCTAAGAAAATAATTAAAACTAGATTCCACATATGAAAGGAAACATTTGTCTTTCTGAGTCTAGCTTATTTTACTTAAAACGAATTATAATGCTAACCATTTTCCAATACCTGCATGATTTTATTCTTTATGGCTGACTAAAACTTAGTTGTGTACATATGGCACATTTTCTTTATCCATTCTTCTATCAGTAGGTATTTAGGCTGGTTCTAGAGCTTAGCTTTTGTGAATAATAGTGTTCATCCTTCTTGTACATGTTTCAGTACCTCATTCTTTTTTTCTCTTTTGTTTATTTTAAGGGATTCTACAATATAGCACAGTTGTTTTCAGATAACATTGATGTTACTCAGTTTGCTGTACAATTAGGTAATTGGTGCATTTTTTTTGAAGGGAGCCAAATTATTAAGCATAAGCAATGAATGTAAGTAACATTCATGTAAAACCAATTTGCAAGTATCTGCGTCCAAATTTTGAACAGCCCAAGGTTCCCATAGTCCAGTTGGAGAAGCTTGTATGCACAAGCATGTTGATCAAATAGGAGTCCAGTCTATATTGCTGTAGTCTCACAATTCACCCCAATCTCTCTGCAGCCCTTACATAGTCTACCATGCCTCCTCTTCCGCAAGTTTTCCCTAGGCTTTGGAAAAGGGGCACAAGTGGGTGAGAAGCAAAACAGTCTATTTTCCCTGGAGATGTCATTTTGGACTCTAGACTGTTCAGGTTGATCCCCTTCATGGGTTGACAACTTGTCCAGTGATACCTTTTTAATCCTACTCACAAAGCACAAGCAATTGGATGTACAGGCATTTAAGCAGTACTAATTATGGCAAGCTAAGCTGTGAGCATAGACACAGATGCTTGGATGGTATGCTAATCCACAAACTGTGGTTTCTCTATAGAGAAACCTCATTCTTTTTATAGCTAAATAAAATTGTATGGATATATCACATATTATCTGTCAGTTGATTGAGATTTGGGTTATTTCTACCTTTTTACTGTTAATACTGCTATAAATATTTGTGTACAGTTTTGTATTGATGGGTATATATACACCAAAGAGTAGACTTCCATAGCACTTAAATTTACTTCTGCTCTTAATCTTTTCATATTCTTCAGCTTGAGAATTTGGCTTTATACTCTGTATAATAGTCAAAATACAAGCAGATTCTTTTTGTCTTTTTTTTTTTTTTTTAGACAGGGTCTCTTTTTATTGGAAAACAAATATACAACTTGGAATGGATCTGAGGCAAACTGTGCCATAAGCAGATTTTCTTTAAGTGGCCAAACAAAATTTAAAAGGCAAGTAACGCTGGGTGTGGTGGCGCACGCCTTTGATTCTAGCACCCAGGAGGCAGAGGCAGGTGGATCTCTGTGAGCTCAAGGCCAGCCTGGTCTACAGAGTGAGTTCCAAGTCAGCTGAGGCTACAGGGAGACCCTGTCTCGAAAGACCAAAAAAAAAAAAAAAAAAAAAAAAAAAAAAAAAAACAAAAGAAATGAAAAAAAAAAAATGGCGAAGATGATATTCTACAACAGGTGGGATACTACTTCTCAACAGGAGTTAAGAAAATTGATAGGCCTTCTCAATGGCTGGTCCAGAGTGCAGGGACAGCCCACCAGGTTGCTTCTACTGTCTTTTTTTATTTTTTTTATTTATTTTTGTTATGTGAACAAATGTACTGTTCTGCATGTAGGTTTGTGCACCCGCGTTGTGCAAATGCCGCGGAGGTGGTACAGAAGAGGCTGTCGGATTTCCCTGGAACTGGAGTTCTCCTGAATGGGAGTTACAGAGGTTCATTAGCGCCATGTGGGGTGCTGGTGATCGAACCCGGGTCCCCTGCCAAGAGCAGTCGGTTTTGCTTTAACCGCTAGGCTATCTTCTCCAGCCCGCTGCACTGTCTTTTAGAGAGCAAGTGGCCATGAACTGGCACGTGGCGTCGTTACTGGTACTCACTTTTACCATGCTGTGATGATCTGAGGGATAGGGCCATCCTCCAGTTTCCTGCTTGGCATCACCCATAAGACAAGGGAGAAAGGAGCAGCGCATTCTGCGTATGGGAGTCAGCCACATTTCCACCGTTAATCTGGTGGTGTGTGGCGCAGACCCAGGGGTCGTCATGCAGTGGTGGCTGTCTACAGCAAAGGAGCCTGTCACCAGCTACATCACAAGTGATGAGGACTCGGACTGTGAGATGACAGAGCCAGGCCCTGCACAGCTCAACACCAGTTGGGAGCTGAACAGTTCTCTGTTCTCTCCACTTCTTTTTTATTATTTTTGCTCTATGATGAATTTATTTTCACTTGTCTGAATTCCCTATGAATAAATTGAGTTATGAGGAAGTACCTGTGGAAAAATCCATCTCTGATGGAAACAAACAAAAACAAACTGATTATAAAAATCACAAGCCAAAAATGCATGCCTGTGCATGAGTGTGCACAGGCTGGAAGAAGCTCAGGGTAGCATGGTTGTGTGCATGCGTGTGCCTGTGAGTGCATGTGCCTGTGTGTCTGTGTGCATGCGGGTGTACCTGTGTGGGCATGTTGTTTGCATGTATACATGGGTGTGCCTGTACCTGTGTGTTTCTTGTCACTGTTAAGAGGCACTACACAGCTCGGATGAAGGTAAATATTTAGGTCTCTAGTTTAACTGGAGAGCTAAACTGTGACCTAACTGAATTAAACAGGTCCAATAAAACTATAAGCTTCCAGGAGGCGAACCACTAGAAATTTAATTCATCTATCTCCTGTTTTAGTATACTTAATCAATGTAAACTTGATGCTGCCCTGGACCTCCCTCCAACCGAATGCTGACCCTTTTTAAACACATCAGGGAGATAGTTCTTTCTCTCTCCGGGTTTGAGAGCTCTCAGAAGGAGTATGCTTCCTAACGTGATCTATTGCAGGACAGACATAGCTTTGTGGAAGGACAGCTAGACGGATGTAAAGTGAGAGCCAGGTAAGTACTCGATGCTCATTCTGCAGTGCTCAGTAAGATGAACTATATACATGGATCAGAGTCATTGGTCATTTCTGTTAAGTCATCACCTTCTATGAAATCATTTGTATGGACTACATTTTGATAGTATTGGAGTTACCATGGGCAAAATTAGGATGTACTTGGTAACTTCCCATATTATACATAAAAAGAATCAAGCTGAAAGATATATTTAAAATTATCGCTGTCGTTTTGTTTTTCTTTTTTCTTTGTTTTTTGAGTAGGTTTATATATTCTGGAAATCAATGCTTTGTCAGCAGATGTTTCTGCAGTGAGGTTTCCCCCTCCCACTCTGTGGGGATTTCTCTTCACTTCCTTGATTGTTTCTTTTGATGTACAGAGCTTTTTTTAGGTTTGATGAGGTTCCCATTTGTCAATTGTCTCGACCTTAATCTTGTGCAGCTGCTGTCATGATTTAGAAGTCTTTCCTACGCCTATGTCTTATTGTCTGCTGCCAAACTGTTTCTCTATTACCTTCAGAGTTTGGGGTTTCACGTCTGAGGTCTTTATCCATCTGGATGGTTGATTTATACAGGGGAGAGGTAGGGGTTTAATTTATTCTTCTACAAATTGTGATCCAGTTTTGACAACAACACTTGATGAAGATGCGTCTTTTCTCCATTGTGATTTCTTGGATACTCAACAAACAAAGAAAAAAGAAAAACAAACGACCCGCTCAATATATGGAGCAAAGAACTAAACAAAGACTTCAAACGAGAATTACGATGATGTCTGAGAACACCCAAGAACTGCTTCAACATCCTAATCATGTAAGGAAATTGCAAATCAAAACCACTTTAAGTATTCATTTTACCCAGAAGGACTGGCTAGGATCACGAAACCAAATGATACCACGAAGCTGGAGAGGTTGTGGGAAAGGGGAACACTCATCACTGCGTGGTGGGAATGTAAACTCGTACAGCCACTCCAGAAAGCAGTGTGGAAAACCATTGGAAGTCTTGGAATGAATTTGCCACCGACCCAGCCATACCACTCCTGGGCATGTACCTCAAGACCTTACGCACCACAGAGATACATTGCACGGCCATGTTATTTCAGCTCTTTCACAATAGCAAAGAGCTGGAACCAACCTAAATGCCCCTTCAACTGACGAGGTGGATAGAGAAAATGTTGCTATATCTACACATGGGTTCTATGCCAGCAGTAAAGAAAGACGACACTACGGGCTTTGCAGGAAAATGCTGGAGCTAGGGACATCATGCTGCGTGCCTGAGTGAAGTAACACAGCTCCCAGAAAACAAACGACGAATGGTATCCCTCATCTGTTGCATGCTAGTGCCAATTTACCCCAGTTACTCAGAGTTTTAGGACTTGAAAGGTTATTCCTGGAACAAACTGTCAGCCCATGAATGAAAGTAGCCAGAATTGACCAGAGTAAAAAAAAAAAAAAAAAAAAAAAATAATCATAATAATAATTTTATTTATTTTTGTATGCCTATGAATGCCCTGTCTACTGCAGTGGTTTTGTTTGATACCTGTTCGTTGCCAATGCTTTTGTGTGGGAGTTCGGAAGAAGGTCTCGGATTTCCTCTGGAACTGGAATTCTCCGGAAATTGGAGTGGCGTTAGTTTTTTTTTAAAAGTTTACAGACGGTTTCTTAGCTGCCACGTGGGTGCTTGGGATTGAACCCGGGTACTCCGCAAGAGCGTCGGTGCTCTGACCCACCTAGGCTAGTCTCCACCCCTATTTTGCCCCATTCTTACTCTTTCTCTAACACTCCCCTCCCTGCCATGTGGATGCTAGTCCACTCCAGGCTCCCCTCCCTGCCATGTGTCTGACCTCCATGCCAAGTTAAACACCGTGGCCTTTTTTTTTTTCTTCTCCTTCTATTCTCCTCTGGGCAACTGCTGACATTTATTTACATCTTGCCTGCCCTTAAGGACTTTTTCTTTTAAATTATAATAAAATTGTCACAAGCCTCAAAAAAAAAACTTATAGCAAAGACTATCTTATTTTTTCAAAGACTGATATCTTAAAGATTTGGGTCACTCATCAGTGAAGAGTAAACAGACTCTCTAGAGAGGCTTTAGGCTCATATGCTCATTCACAAAAGCCCCGAGTCAACCAACTTACTGAACTCAGAGAAACTGTCTGTTTGATCTCCTTGTTTTCTTGTCATGTCTGAGCATCTCTGTAAGAGCAGTACAGACTCTTAATTTTTTTAATTTTATTTATTTCTGTATGGTATGAATGTATGTCTGCATGCAGGTCTTGTTGCACCCGTGTCGTTTTCAATGCCGCAGCCAGAGGTCAGAAGAGTTCTGGTCTCAGATTCCCTTGGGAACTGGAGTTCTCCTCGGAATGACAGTTTCAGTGGTTCTTGGCCACCCTGTGGGTGCTAGGATAGAAACCAAGGTCCTCTTGTAAGAGTGGTCAGCGCTCTTAACCGCTAGGCCATCTCTCCAGTTCCCGACAGACTCTTAAACATAGCGCCTTGTCTCTAGGCCCACAAGGAATGGGCTTTTGGAGAGAAGAGTGCTATTAATTTCTTTTATTTACATTTATTTATTCATGTTGTGTGTGTTGTTGTGTGTGTGTGTTGTGTTGTGTGTCGTCTGTGTGTGTGTCTGTTGTGTGTGTTGTGTGTTGTGTCTGTGTGTGTGTGTGTGTGTGTGTGTGTGTTACATTGCCATGGTCCCTGTTATGGAAGGCAGAGGACAACTTGCAAGAGTTGTCTTTCTTCTGCAGTGTAGTTTTCTGGAGTTTGACCTTCAGATCCATCGGGCTTGGTGGCAAGCCTCTTTTTAATTTCACTGACCATCTTGCCAGTCCCATAATTTTCCTTTTAAAAGCTTAGGTAGAGTCTTTCTGCCCAACTGTTAGCTGCGATGTTTAATCATCTATTAATGATTGTGTTTTATGGGGAAAATTGATAAGAAACATTGCTAAGGCCCTAGTTGAGTGATTATGTGCAACTTTCGGGGAAATAGAATTTTCTGCTTTTAGTCATAAATTATCACTTAATGTTTAAAAAATGAATTCGTTATTCTACATTGTATCTCGTAACCGATGATTCTCTCTCATTCAGTTAATAGCCTAAAAAGTCTGGTGGAGCAATGATAATTAATAACTCAGAGGCTGGTTGTGGCAAATGTGCTTAAATATATAATACGGCATTTCTTCAGCTGTTTTGTGCATCTTGATGTTTTCTTCTACATATTTTTATATGTCTTACACCTCTATCACTGGCTAATTTTACTAATGTGACACGTTTCCCATTATCTCAGTCATTAATAAAAATATTAATCAAGAACAAATCTCTAGCTAGTACTTCCTGTCAAACACTAAAAATATTGGAATTCATTGCTGTACAAATCAATATGAAATTACTCAATTTTGCTTACATCTAACTTTAAATTCTCTGTATTAATCTACAAGTTTCAGATGAGAAGTCAGGTCTTGCATTAAATACACAAAATTTATAGGGATTAAAATTTAATCCCTGCATTGGCCTCCCTCTAACAACTTTAATACACTTTTGAATCAGAAACACAAACTTGTTCACCTGAACGAGCAGTGGGATGGTTGATTGAAATTGGAGCTTCACATGCCGACAGACAGAAGCCAGATTTACAGGAGAGAAAACACTCATTTCTTAGCGGCTTCACTTTTTCTAATATCTGAAGAGTTTTTCTCATCAGAGAGGACAAAGCTGCCCAACACCAAGGCCAGCTACTTGGACACCACAGCTGCTGGCTGGGCCATGTGGGGATACCACCATTCTAATATTTCTCCCGTGATAGATGTGAGTGCAAGAGATACTGCCTCTCTCTTCATGAACGGTCACCACACTAACTCCATAGACCTCAACAGCTGGCCCCGGGGCCACTTTAAAGGGAGCGGCAGCCACTTCTGAACACAAGCTAATTGTCAGGTGAAATGCCTCAGTGCTTGGCCAGTATTACTGCACTTCCTAGATTTTTGAAAGAATTGAGAAATGTAGACTTTTCATTGTCTTGGCATTAAATTTGGGCACCAAATCTGTATTTTCATGAATACATCCCTCAGTTAACACTGGGAAAGCCCAACAAAACAAGGGCTGCCAGGTTCTGTACAGCATCCCAGCCCGATGATTTGGAACCTGGGATCTAACACGAAGTGAGTGGGAGGAAGGGCTCGCTGCTCCTTGAAGCTGTGGTCCTGTTGTCCCGCACATCACCAAATCTGTGTGCGTGGCTCATCTGCGTGTAGTGGAATTCGGCGTTCCCACATCTGGGCCGAGTGACCTTTAACTCTCACTGTGAGAGTGTGTAGTTCCAAACGAAGCTTCCTGTGGAAGATCCAAGATGGGAATCCATGGCTAGAAAGTCCTTGAGAATGCCTGGCAGACAGGAAGGGTGGGAGCTTGGCTCTCCGGAGTGATTGCCACTCGCAGACTGAGGACGGAGCCAGACCAGTGGTGGTGCCGGCCTGTAATCCTAGATGTGAGAGGTAGAGAGGGCAGGAGGCTCCATAGTGCCAGGATATCTTGATTTCGTGAGTTCAAAGCCAGTTTGGGCTACATGAGACCTTGTTATAGACACCAAGCATGTGTGGTGATGTGTGTGTGTGGTGTGTGGTCATGTGTGCACATACCCACACATACACACCAAACACATAAACGACTTGGAAGGGAATTCTGTGACAAAAAAAGGAAAAAAAAAAACACAAAAAGTCCTATGGCAAACCTATTGCGTAGAAACTCAGTTCTGAAATAATCATATATCAAATGAGTTTTTTAAATAGAGTTAACCTATCATGAAGGACAACTCCCTTACTAGACACCACAGGCTAACAAATGAAAAGTCCAGCACCAGTTATAGGTTACCTTTTTGGGAGTTGTCGGCCAGTGAGTTCATAGAGACCCTCAAATATTACAGGCCATTGCTGTCACTCTTGGTTCCCCCCCCCTCCAAGAACTGAAGGTAAGACCTCATTTGCCTGAAGTAACCCACTAGTCATTAAAATACGGATAAATCAAGCTGGTACTTATCTGGAAGTTTCATCCCTACTGACTAGCTTAGATAATGCGAGAAGGTGCTATGCACGCTTCTTCTGAGAAAAGGAAGTCATCCCTACTCTTACCCAGCTGTGTGACACTGTGGCAAATACGCCCACTGGTGCCTTTTTTGCAGTATGGCACAAGTGTCAAGGGAGCAACCAACCACCTTCTCATTGGACTTTTTTACGACCTGTCTACAGCTGGAAGCCACACCTTGGCACTGCTATCAGGGCCAAGAACATGTGGCTGGACAGGCCACAGGAGAGAAATTTGTAAATGAACATAGTAAAAAATAATTCCTAGTGACTCTCTGATATTACCCCTAGATCTGTGCATCTCTCAAATCTTATCAGAGCTTAGCCAGAGAGGCTTTGTTGCTGTAGATGGTAATTAACGCTTTAGATGATAATTTATTAAGACTCACTGCCAAGGTGCAGAGAATATGAGGCTCTGAATGCTCCACCATGAAGGCGATCCTAATCACACCTGTCTCTCCAAGGCTCAGGGACAATCAATCAAGGGCAATGCAGTAGAAAGACTGTGAGAGCCAGAAGTGGTGGATGATTACAAGGAAGCAGTGTTCTCCCGACACAAAGGCTAACTACATATAAGAACTTCCAGTGGTGTGATCGCTCACACAGACCCCTGTGAAGCTCAAACAGACAAAAATCTCAGCATGAAGTGTGGAGGCAGGCATAAAGTCCAACCCGTGGCTGAAGAGCTCTAGGTGCTGATGGCTCTGGGAGGGGGGAGTCAGTTTTTTTAAGGGCCCGGACCCCCCCCCCCCCATTGTGGACCATGCTCCCGTTTGGCTTAGGCCCACCACACCAGGATAGAGAAGCGACAATTAGATCAGGAGTGTTGGGTAAGAGGCGGAATGGATCTGGGAGAAGGAGAGGAGTTTGGTGGGTGGGTGGAGTGCTATCATCAATGCTTGCATGAAATTATCAGACCCAAGAAAATTAATTAAAAAACCACGGGTCTATACAAAAAACAGAGGAAGTGGAAATGTGAGTGTCCTGAGACAGGGGTGAGGAAGGATGCTGCTGAAAGCAGGGCTCATAAACTGGCTATTATATGGTTATGTTTGGCCATCACTCTGTTTAAAGTTCAAATGGAAACTAAAGCATTGTTGGAGACCGTCATCTATCTTCGTTAGGCCCCCCGTCTCATCATCATGTCTTACTCCTTGGTATCCTGGGTCATCACACTTCTACATGAGCTGACTGGCCCTCAAGCACTTAGGTCTTCCATCCCTGGCAATAAATTTTGATTTGATATAAAAATATTTCCCTGAGACAAGCACATGGTACATACATCTAATACCTCATAAACAATTTTATGCAGCTAGGAAATTGGGTAATGCATCTTCCAGTGGGCTGCCTTGATCAGCTATTCTCACGTTCTGGGCCGCAACGCTTATGTAAACATTCCACCAACCTGGTCATAATTCTGATCAGTGTTGGGCTCTGTCAGGAATGGTTAGGACTATTCTCTTCCAGAACAGCTGATTAAATCCCCAAGCTAATCATTCAGACAACTGGTTGGCTGGTCAAAGATTTCAATTTTCCATCAACTGCTCTGGCAACAGAGATGTGCATCTCATTCCTTGGGTTTTATGTCCTATAAACACCTTATGCATATATAGACCTTTTACAGTCATCTGCCATTCAGATCTTCCTTAAATGCCTATCATTCATTTGTTGAAGCATTAGTGGAAAGAAACCTACAACCCAAAGTAAGCCAATTATTATGTCAGTTGTAGGTGACTGTGAAAGAGGCTTAAATTCTATTAGGGAAGCAGGACAGAGAGATAATTTTATTCCCATTAAAATGTATTTATTATTTAAATCATTTTTATTATAGAAGTGAAACAGTAATATACTCTCTGCATTAAAGATTAAGGCAATCTAGAAGTGTAAAGAGTAAAATACCAAAAGCCAGTCTATTACATTTGCATTTAAATACCTACATAGTCTTTTGTAAACATGCTGTGTTATGTAAACCCCCTCCCCCCCCCTCTCCCCTAACCCCTCCCCCCCCCCACCGACCTTTCACTCCCTCCCCCCCCCCTCTCCCCCCCTTCCCCCCCTATTCCCTCCCCTCCCCCCCTCTCCTCTCCTCCCCCCTCTCCCCTCCCCCCCTCTCCCCTCCCCCCCACCTCCCCCCCCCCCCTCCTTTCCCTCCCTCTCTCTCCCCCCTCCCCCCCTCCCTCCTCCCCCCCCCCTTCCCACCTTTTCTTTCCCTCTTCCCTCCCCCCTTCCCCCCCCCATCCCCCCCCCCTCTCCTTCCTCTTCCCAAACAGTCCCCCTCCAATGTTCATGTGTATTTGTGTGGTATGCATGCATATGCATATAAATTTATACATATAAACATTAAAATAAAAATAAAAAAAAAAACAGTTTTTTTTTTTAAATATTAAAAAGTTTCTAAAGTGTTGCTCAGAAGAGCCTCTTCCTCCAAGCAGGCCAAAAGAGCTTTATAATTTTAAAGCAGGAGAAAATCAAGCTGAAGCCCTTATTATACGTTTGGCTGATTTCCAACATAAATTTAATTCCCATCCATGAAGAGTGTTAGCAGTTAAAGTGAGAGCACTGGTTGGGAAAGGGTGGAACCCTGAATCTTGGGATGGACATGTGTTGTGGGAGACCACGGTGATGATGAGGATTTTTGAACCCTTGGATTCTGAGGAATTTACTTTATCTGAGGAATTAATATCCCCACCCTCAGCAGAGAATCCACACCCTGAAGAACCCTCCTCCCCACCCTTGCCTGAGGCAACCTTAAATCTCCCCCCTCCCAGTGGGAACTAACGTCCCTCAGGGCCCAACAAATTGTCTTGCGCCTTTGCCTCTAGACCTTATAACCAGATTGAAGGCTTAGCAAGCCCCTAAAGGTGAGATATCAGAACGCTTGGGTCCACGAGGAGGCTATGCTTTACACCACTAACGAATTAATGAGTTTGCAGTTTTCATTTCTGTCAGAAAGCCTAAGGGAATATGTGTTGGAGGGATTTTAAGGGTTGGTGATACTGGTGGAAGGATATAACATTGGATCCAGCCTGCGTTATCGATTATGCGCCCACGAGTGAGTAGAGATTTCTAGGTTACACCTGGGAAAGCTTGAGTGGTAAAAAAAGGTTGGTTAAAAAGTTTTTATTTGAAATGCGTTGGCTGACGTATTTATTAAACATGGCCTACTAACAGCGGGTTCGAGATGCCTGATATCCTTTGGCTTCGTATTGATGAAGGGATTGTGAGGATCAGGCAGATGGGCATGCTCCAATGGATTAGAAGTGTAAAACCACATTCTACACAATATGAGGACCCAGAACCTGCCCTTTCCATGAGTTTTTATCAGATTGGAAAGCAATGATTTGGGATGAGACCCACACCAGAAACATTTGAAGAGCTTTTTGTTTTTGCTCAATTTGCTTATTGCCAGATTCTTACAGTTAGAGAAGTTGCTTGCTTGCTTGCATAAATTAAATGTAAATGTAATAGGTTTAACAGGACTCAGGGTAGGTGTCAGGTGGCGGCACTGAATCGCCAAAGGCCAGATGAGCGTAGTTATCCTAGTTATAATGGGTGGCAAAGGCACAACAATACCTATAATGGCATAACCCTAAATGATCTTTGGAACCGGCTAATTAATCATAGTGTTCACAGGAACCACATAACAAAAACTACTAGTTTTTAAGAGATCCGAAAAGCTTCTAGAACAAAATGGACAGGACAATTAAATGGTCACAACCTTCAGGGATGAAGGTAGGGTCACTCCTCCCAGGGAAAAAAGACCAAAGACCTGCCAAGATGGTGCTTTGTGATGGGGAGGAACTAGGAAATACCGAATGGGTAGTAGAAGAAGGTGTTCATAAATATCAGCTGAGGCAACGGGACCAGCTGCAGAAACGTGGAAAAGAAACGGGGATTGGGGATTATTATAATATTTATTAACTTTTGTCCTATTTTGGTTAAGAATGTGCTTGTTCATATATATATATATATATATTTATATATATATATATATATATATGTCGTGTGTGTGTGTGTGTGTGGTGTGTGTTGTATGTATGTGTATGTCTCGTATATTAAGCCAGATACTTGTGTGTTTCCTTTTGAATGTGCAACTGAGATAAGTGTTAAGTGTTGTCATATTTAGGTTATTAGATACTGAAGGACTAAGTGTTCCTCAAGGACATTACCACCTACTCTAAGATATAATGCTTTGCTATTGCACATGAGACACTTATAACATGTTTGGTGGAACTATGACCTTGCCATTGTTCGCAATTGACATTTAAGCATAACATAAGGAGAGGCTATTTATTGGGTGTCAAGTTTACAAGGGGTGGACTTGTGATGGTTAATCCTGCGTGTCAACTTGACTGGACTAAGGAACAAATAAGAGAAAAAGGATCTTCGGATTGGACTACCTCAACCCGGATGGCTCACCCCAAATGTGGGCATTACCTTCTGCTGGCAGGCAGTATTAAAGGCCATGCCAGAGGGATCTTTTTTCCTGGGGTTCGTCTCTCTCTCACTGGTGAGTTTGTCTTGCTGCTGTGATCAACCCTATGGATCCCAGCATGTACTGAGACCAGCAGATCTCCTGGAATCCATCGGGCCTTCAGCACCAGATTGGGACTACTGAGACATCCAGCCTTGTGGACTGAGCAGTTCCCTGTATTCTCAGCCACTCCAGTGTGATTGCTCATATAGTATAGTTACACTAAAATTTTCATTGTGAGAAAAGCAAGAAAATATCTTTTCTAGATATTTCATCAGTATTCACAGAATAGCATTCCCATAGCGTCTTCCTAGTAGTACTAAGAACAGAAATGAGTTTGTATTTGGTGGTTAAAACCTTGCATCAGAAAATGATCTTACCTATAGTAAGTAAAAAAAAAATGGTCTCTTACATTAAAATAGAATTGATGGGTGGTAGTAATGTAAGATTATATCATACCAATTTAAATAATGTTCAGAGAACTTTTAAGTGATAGTTCAGAGTTCTTATGTCATTCTCTCACATTTTTATTGTTTTGTTTTTAGATACAAAAGTTTTGCAGTACTATTTCAATCTGGGATTGCAGGTACGAGTATGCAAAAATTATTTTGATAAGTCATATTCAAACTGTAATCTGTTTTTGAAACTCAGAATCTTGAACTTTAAAAGGTAAGATTGCTGCAAGGCCTGAAAATTCACATTTCTGTTAAAAGGTCTCTGAAGATGATGTAGGGTAGTTTTCTACTATAGCATTGCTTGACTTTTCTTACTGAAAAATAGTATTAAATTGAGGAGAGTGAAGCCTGGACTCTAAGCAGCACAACTTCACATATATTAGCCTTCATGTTCAACATTATACGACAACCCTTTATTATTAGTCAAAACGAATGTATTGTTTATTCTGTTTTCCTAGTATTTTATTTATACATTCTGTGTGAAAAAATCAGACTTAATTCAAAGACATTTAAATAATTATAGTTTTACAACCCTCACATGGCCAGTGATTCTTGTCAATCACTTCCCTGAATTTTAGAGGTATAGGTACTAATATATGTCTTGATATCACTAAAAGGTGTTTTGAGTTGAGGAGCTGGGGATCACTTTTCCCCCTTAACACACATTTCACCTGTAATTACCATGAGATTTGCTGAAAAGAAATCATGTGACTAAAATTTGGCAGATGGCAGATAGCAGATATCAGACTTGGATAAGGCTCAAATAGTTCATAGAGCCCTGTAGTAATTTCTCTAAAACCTTACACATATTTACCAGAAAATTGTTTTCCACGAATAGAGCACCCTAATTAAAGTAGTGGTGTATTTGTTCTTTCAGATAATATTTTGAAATTTAGTTTGAAAAATTGGTAAGTTACTTGTCCCTTCAGTTATGTTAGTTATTTTAGTCCCATTTGGAAGCTTTGAGCTATAATCAACAAAACTGAGGCACTTAAAAATATTCTCCTGGCCAGGCACAACAGTGCATCTCTATAGTCCTAGCTACCCAGGAAGCTGAAGTGGGAGGATCATTTGTACTAAGTAGTTCAAAGTAATATGACCCCATCTCAGAAAATAACCTTCCTGCTTTTTAACATCATATGAATACCAGGAGATGAATAATAGATATTTTAGTATATTTTCATATTAAAAATAATAGTTTTCATTATAGTTTTTGATGTCTTCTAGTTTTCTAAATTTTATTTGTTTAAACATTTTTCTAATCATTTAACTCATTATGAGTAGCTTTTTTTTCTTCTTAAATATTTGACATCATGATATTTTTTGCCTATGTGCTAATTCTGCTGTGGATATATAATAAATCTCAAGATCCCTACCGTTGAATACTTAGGTTATTTCATAATCTTTATTTTGAAAAGTATTTTTACAGATGGCATCTTTGTTCAAAGGTTCATATGTCAGATTTCCTTAGTATGTTTTCCTAAATTAATTCCTATATGAGATAAAGGTGGTGCAAATGATCTTAAAGTTCTAACAGAAAATCTATGTAAATGTCAAATGTTATGATACTTGAAAACTGAGACCTTATTTCATTAATAAAGCTAGGAATTATACTACTGTAACAATAGGAAGCAATAAGGATTTGGAGGATTTTTAGTTGTTGCCTTTTCTTGCTCCAGTGCTATCATCACAACTACTGGCACTCCATGGTCTACATGCCACACATGGAGCCACAGCAGCTTCATGGAGAGCATTATCCAGTCTGTATTGAGCAACCTGTGGTAGACCAAACTGTTCCTCACTTGTACAGTGAGGTAGGGAGAACAGATGACACACAGGCAGAAGCATCAACAAATGGTGAGTATGTAATGAGATTGCCAATGAGAAAGACAATTGGATTTTACTGTGCTTAACTCAATTATAGCCTTCAGATGTTTCATTAAACCCATAGACTGTTTGGCTAGCTGTTCTGAACATGGGATATGCCTTGTCGTCCTTCAGGCTCTTCAGGGGATTCATGAGGATAGACGTATGCACAATACATCTTTCACTTTGTGGTACTGGATTGAACACAAGGCCTTATGCATTCTAGGGAAGAGTTCTACCATTGAGTTATAACACCCAGCCCATTCTTTCACTTCATTATATTTACATTCAAGGTATTAAAATCAATGGTGAATAAAATTTCTGCCTGCTTAGCTCAGAACAAATCAAGGCACTGGCACCAAACTGCTGGTAAACAGGTTATCTTTTTACTCCCAGTCACTGTGCATACTTCCTCACAATTTTTTTTTGGAAATTAACTGTGTAAAATTATTTTTATTAATATGTTCTAATGTTATTTTTATATTTAAATTCCTAATACAATAAATATAGGTTACATAAAGACTTGGATTTAAAATGTAAAGGAATTTTTAGATTAAATGTTTGAGAACCACTATGTTACACCATAAGAATGGTTCTTCTGTGAGCTTACTATAATACAAATGTGGAAGAATTTAGGTGAATTCAGAACATGCTCTTGCCCTTTTTAGAGTAGAATAAATGATGTGAACTAACCAAACCTGTTTCACAATTCACCATATCTCCATATTGGTTATAATGTTGACTAAGTTACTTAAACTCCTTAGGCCAAATATTCTTTTGTTGGTTGTTGTTTTGTTGTGTGTTTTTTTGTTGCCGTTTTTTATTTTATTTTTGGTATTTTTTTTTTTGAGACAGGGTCTCCCTTTAGTCCCAGCTGGCCTGGAGCTCGCTTTGTAGACCAGGTTGTTCTTGAACTCACAGAGATCCACCTTCCTCTGCCTCTGCCTTCTGAGTGCTGGGATTAAAGGCGTGCACCACCACACCTGGCACTACCACACCTGGCACTAAAGATAGTTCTTAGCCACCATCTGGGTGCTAGTAATTGAATCCAGGTGGTCTGCAAGAGCAGTTGGTGCTCTTAACTGCTGAGCCATCTATCTCCCCAGCCCCAGGCCAAATATTCTGTAAAATTTGAAATAATCTGATTTGTCAGGCTTTGTTAGGATAACTTATAGGTTATGAGATCTTATATGTAAGTATCTTATGCCAGGCGACATAATTAGGAATACTTGTTTGCTTTCTTTCCTCTTCCCTTTAAGCATATTAATGATTTGGGAAAGTTATATACTGAAGAATCCTATTCACTGTATACTGATACAGCTCATTGTAGTAAAGAATAACATCTCAATCTCCATTGTACTTTTGTCCAGCGTACCATTTATACAGCTATTTTTAATTCTAATAAATCATGAGGCTGTGGGTGTTTTAATTTCACAAATGAGCTCATCTAAAGTATCCCAAGTGATGAAAGAATCCTTTTGATCTAATTTGTATAGTCACTATAACAGGGTCAGAATGGTATCTATTTCCACCGTAACTGACTCATGATAGCAAAAGTTCTTCAGATTAAAGTGATGGTAGGATTGCTAATGATATTTGTGAGAAGATAATTTTTACATGGTTTTCACCTTCAAGTATATTCCAGGCTATATAGACATCTGAGATTTTTCATTGCTGAAGTGGTACATAGTGGATATTTGAGTGTTATGTATTATACTGGA
Source organism: Rhizomys pruinosus (assembly GCA_009823505.1). Lineage (NCBI taxonomy): Eukaryota > Metazoa > Chordata > Mammalia > Rodentia > Spalacidae > Rhizomys > Rhizomys pruinosus. The sequence continues at coordinate 188,183 of VZQC01000682.1, read as the reverse complement.
AAGCTATTGAGTAACCAATTATGATCACTTTTTAAAATTTATTTATTTATATATATATATTTTTTTTTTTTGTCAAATCTAGTCCCATGTCCCCCCCCATCTCCCCACCCCACCAGAGCTCATGCATTCTGCC
>VZQC01000682.1:137068-161631 GCA_009823505.1 Rhizomys pruinosus | reverse complement strand
TTTCTTTTTTTTTTTTTTTTTTTCAAATAGTTCCCACAAACACAAAGCAAGCCAAAACCCACACCTATTGTATTGGTAAAGGCAATTGAAAGGATTATTGCCAATACAATGGAAACAACAGTTATCTGTACTAAGGTAAGGCTCACATTTGGGTTGAGGTACTTAGTTCCCAAAGGCTAGTTCTATACCAACAATTTGGATATTTGAAGCAAGCAAGTCAAAGAAATAATGTAAAATATCTATAGGCCTGAGGCAGATCTGTAGTAGAGGAAGCTGTCAAGCAGGTGTGAAGAGGTCAGAACAATGTCCTTAATTTACATTGACTAGACTCTTAGCACTCTTCAAAATGTGGTTACCAAAATGTTTCCTACTGAAAGCAGGAATTTCTGCCTAACACTAACTACTTTTTACCTGATGACCTATTCCAAGGGTTGGGCCACTAAAATTAAGTCAGAACATGGTTTCAGAATTCTTCACAATACAGCATGAGTGCCATATGGTTAGGTTACTTTGATAACTTATGACTAAGGCATTACTTAGCATTTTTCTCTAAATTTCCAATTGAAATGTTCAGAAGATGTTTGTTTTGCCATAAGAACCACAAGGTTCTTTTTGGCAAAGGTGTTTATGAAATCATTCTAAAGGTAGAAGGTTGTTTTCAAGCTCTCTAATCAGATGCTTAGATGTTTCTGAATTAGCTGAAATAGGTCATAGTGGAGTGAAAAATGATTATGTCAGTCAGAAAAAAAACCTGGAAAATTTTTGATAGTTACAAGCAAATAGAAATCTAACTTGAAACCTAAATTATTTTCTGAAACAATGGCTCACTACATAGTATCTAGGCTGGCCTTAAGTTGATGGTCCTTCTAACTCAGTCTCTGAAGTGCTGGAATTTCAGGTATGCAGCTGACACTATGCTAATTTAGAACGTTTATAGTTATGGTATCCTCCAGGATCAGTGAATTTGAGTTTAGAATCCTCTTTCTTTATACTTGACTGGGCTTAACAATAAAACTGGAAATTTTTAAACAATAGTTTCTAATATCCACGTTTACCTTAATTATTGCCAAGACTTTAATTATGATATCAAAGAAATGAATCCAAAGTATGTAGAAGTTACAAAAAAGCTGACCACAATGGAAGTAAAATATGGTAATGTTCTTTTATATAATTAAGTGATTCTTCTATTTCTAGTTATTTTTGGCTTGGCAATTATTAATTTTAAATTTGCATTTAAATATATCAGTATGAAAATTTTGAAGTCCATAGCATTTTAGGCAAATGGAAACAATGGGCATCAGTATAGTGGCCATTTTATTTGCATAGCTATCAGTCTATAACAGATAGATATATATATATATATAGAAATATATATTAATGTAGCTTAACATGTCTCTATGATCTAGAAGTTTCGGGACTATTGATTAGCTCTGTGCCCTTCTATGAAGACCATCCCCCACCTCCCCTGCTTTCTATTTATAAAATATCAGGTTGAAATCCAGTTGATCCTACATATAATTTTCTTTTTCTTCATAAATTTACTGTCAAGTTGCTTTATACTTTCTCGGAGATCAGAGGACATACTTACAAATTTTGATTTGAAATACCATTTCTTTAAATAGTTCTGGGAACAGAACCTTGGACTTTTTTTTAGGAAAGCACTCTATCTCTAAAATGTTTTTGAACCATAGCTGATTGGCGGCTTTCTACTTTTTACTTTGTACTGACTTAGAATTAATCAAAATGTGAAAATCACTAGCATAGAACTTAGGACAATAGCTGTTTGGCTTCAACCCCCATCCTCAGTGAGACCTCATCATGGTGAGTGTAGTCCTAGGCCCATGTCACAAGGATGACCGTGAAGAGACCTATGAATATCTGTGAGTATCTCCATGAAATATGGCACTGGACTCTTGAGTAGTAGAATTTGCCCATTGTGATGTATCTATCCTTCCTCTCTCTTTAGCACGTAACTGAGAAGACTATATTTTGGAGCATGACTCCATGGCTGGCTAACCTGCTTTCTGACCAAATGATAACTATTAGAACAGTTGTACATACCTAGATTATCACTTATGCATAAATTGGTGAGAAATGTTCTGTTGATTTGGTTATATGTTGGTTTTGTTGATGCCTTCGGTGTGAGTTAAAAATTTAGACCAGATTCATTCATTATTTAAAATAAACTTGGCAGTTAGGAAAGTTGAATTTTTAACGTTAGAAGCCTTCCTTTTGGAAAGTAACTTGTGTTACTAACCTAGTGTCAGAGCCATTTACGATAGTCCCACTTAGTGAAGTAAAGAAGTTGAATTTGAATTAAACGAGCACTTTGGATAAGACCAAGATATTGTTTTGCAACAAACGCTTGCCAAATGGGTCTTGATACAGCTTCTTCTCTTAATTCTTTTGTTCTGTGTATTTGAGTTATATTCAACACCATTTCCTGCCTCCCTCATCCCTAATTTGGCCTGCCTTCATGTGAAACATGTTGACCACCATTCATCAGTGCTAAGGGTAGAGATGGGAATCCATAACAGAAAGAACACTGTCAAAAGCAAGTTTACAGATACATTTACATCATTTGACATTTCCTCACTTCACTTCCAGAAATTAATTACACAGAAGAATTTAGGTGGATTCCTGTTGGTGTTGACATTTAAAATAACAGGTGATACCTAACAAACCTTTCTTTTCTGCCATATACATTGTTAATTTAATATTCAACATAGCCACGCATATGTTGCTAGAACCCCGTCGTTGCTCAGAAGGTTGTTTGGTGTTTTTCAGACCTAGAATGATTACCACTCTAACTTCATTTTTAAATCGAACCTTTGTATTCTGATTAAATAACTCTTGGACTTTGGGGAATAGTTTGGATATATAGATACATCTTTCTTCGAAGGCAGAATTTAGATCATAGGTTAGTTCCACGTATCTACTAGGATTATTCCATTGTATATCTAACACAGGTTTACATATGCAATTCCACTGCCCCCCTGTGAACCTGAATTAGTTATATGAACCTAAAATTGTTATTGTTGGGTTTTCTTTTCAGAAAGCAGTTAGTTATAAATTATAGATGCTCCTTTTAAAAAAGTTTCAACATCTCAGTAAAATGCCATTTTCTGGTAAAAAAATATTTCAAATCCAGTCTTTAATCTTAGAAATGCCTTGATATTGATGATGATTCAAATTATCCACAGTAGGCTGGACCCTATAATTATACCAGGTAATTATTTTTCTTTCCAGCATATGAAATTTAGCAACGATTAAAGTAGAGTAGAAGATTTACAAAGAAAAGTTCACAGCCTAAATACTAATTTTGATGCTCTCAAAATTTCCAATATAGTATGTTAACTGAAGTACACAAACACAGGAAAGGAATTCAGTTAACTTACTAGATATGACATATACCATAGGGTAAATATTTCATTGGCACACATTAAGAAACTAACACGTATTTAAGAAACGAAACCTCAACTACCCCACAATTAGAAGTTGTAGTGTTTAAAAACAAAACAAAAAGGCCAGTTCCACCTAAAATCCACAAGCTGACAAGTCTTTGGAGTCTGTTTAGTCTCCCTTTAATGCTGTTCATTGAACCAGCATGGGCAGCATGTAGCACAAAGTGCAACAAAGACAGGCAGGTAGATTTGCCTTATCTGGTAGCTGGTGGGGACTGCTGACCATATTCCTCAGCCCTGTGAGGAGATGGTGTGAGATCCTAAGGAAAGTCAGGAATCTGTGAGTCAGCTACAGTAGCAAAGTGGCACTCGGAGCTTCAAGGAAACGAGGGTAAGCAAAGCAAAGCAAAGCAAAGCAAAACAAAGCAAAGCAAAGCAAAGCAAAGGGGTTCAGCACCCGCCTGCACCTCTGCTCACAGCCAATTGAAAGGGCAGTACCCTTTCAATTGGCTGTGAGATGGGTTTAGTGTTTCTAGGTTTAAAAAGGCAAATCATAGTAGTAACAGTAAAAGAAAACATGGAGAATGTGGCTGTAAAAGAGTGAAAAGTAAAGGGCTTTCATTATTCTTGGACGGGCAGTGAGGGAATCATATTTGGGGACACCTCTGAGAACAAGTAAATACAAATTTTCTCTTGAATTCCAGAACAGATGATGGGGATTTGACTTAGAGCCGAGTTGTAACTTGTTCTTCCTGTCCATCACCCCATTTGTGCATGAGCAAGTCACAAGCCTCTCCCCAAGTTTCAAATACATCCTCTGAGGAGTCTAATAGTTTAGAATTTGAGGAGCAGATGCCAGACGCACAGTGAAGAGAACTGGAACAGGCTAGAGGGCATTCACTGCTCTGAGCAGCGCCCCGGATTTCACCTAATTCTACCTCACTGAGGTTAATTTCACTTTGAGAACAGGCCTCTGCTTTCCCTTTCTCCATCTGAGAATATCTGATGTCCTGCCACATAGAATGCTGCTGCACGATTCCATCAGAGATTGTGTACATTGGCTCTGAACTGGGTTCAGACATATGACCGTTAAACTTGGAGAACAGGAGACCCAGTTTCTTGAGAGAGGGACCCATGAAGGAGCGTTTGCTTGACGACTCAGCTTTTGACTTCCCTTGGGCACTACTGGCTCTGGGCATGGTTCTGACGAGAGGTGGCCCGTGGCAGGTCTTTTTCTTGCAGCCTAAACTGAAAGAGACACTCTTGGATTTCGCCCGAGCCCCGCCACTACTGCCATCATTGGTATCATCTCTCTGAGAAAGTTCAGTGCTGCTAGTGGAAAAGCTTCTCCTTGGGTGTTTTCTATTTCCTAAGAGGTCAAGGACTTCATATCGAAAGCTGGAGATATCCTGCTTTAATTCCTATGGAAAGAGAGGAGACATAGTTTGTCAAAGAAAAGAAGGCACATGCAATATTGGAAAGCCTAGGCTTTACCTACTAGTGAACTATATAGTACGTATCATACTAGAAAAATCTCCCATTAGTCAAGCCTAAAAATTCATAATTTGGTCAGTATTAGAAAAATTGTGCAGTGAGTAAAGTCGATTTCAGGACCTTGAGATCAGGAACACATGGAAAGACTAATCCCTGAGAAAGTGGTAACTGACAAGGTATTAGAACGATGCCTCTCACAGGTGTCTTCATGTAAGAGTGCCACTGGAGAAGAAAAGGCTTTTAGTACTCCAAGGAAGTAAACAAGAAATGAAATAGCCTGATGAGACTGCTGTTTGGGGACAGGGGTCCCTCTTCCTTCAGTCTTCTATCTGGCTGCTTGGATACCACTAGTTCCTTTATAAGCCATCTTTTCAAAGCTTAGATCTCATCACATCCTCTTGCTTAAAATAGATTTTAATTTGTCACTGATTTAGGAATAAGTGTAAGTATCCACCTTGGACTACAGGGCTTTTCTAAGTCTGGTACTTTTTCATCTGTTTTTTTTTTTGGAATTTCTTCTACCTTTCAGTCAGGTACTCTGCCATCCTCCCATCTATACACCTTATCTTGACTTTGGGTTTCTGTCTATACTGTTCTTACTACTTTGAACTATTTCCCCCTTTATGTGACTCTTTCTTCAAGCTTAAACGTTGCCTGTCCTGACTCTACATGTCCCAGTTGAGTTTCCTTCCCTGTTTTTCTATAATGCATTGTGTCCACCTTTTCATAATACTTGATCATTTCTACACTATATAATTATCTGTAACTCCATGAGAATTCCTAGAACCCCTTTGTGCCTTAGGAAGAAAGAAGTGTATTTTTATCCTGGAATAGTGTTCCTTAGTCTTGGCTCCACTGATAGGTCAGACAGGGTCATCCTTTGTCTTTATTGTTAGATGTTTAAGTAGCAACCTTTCCTCTACCACTAAATGCCAGTATGACAACTTCAAATATTTCCAAATTGCCAGATGTACCCTAAGGACATAACTGTCCCCAGCTGAGAATCACTGTTTTTTTTTTTTGTCTTTTTGAGACAGGGTCTCTCTGTAGCCCCAAATGTCCTGGAACTCACTCTGTAGACCAGGCTGGCCTTGAACTCACAAAGATCCGCCTGCCTCTGCCTCCCAAGTGCTAGGATTAAAGGCGCGCGCCACCACGCCTGGCTGAGAATCACTGTTTTAAACTGACATAACAGGTAGGAAAATTTTACTATTTAATGGTAGTTTCTTAAGACTTCTTTAATAAGTATTTTGGACTTTATCATCTATCCTTTAAAGTAGGCCTTTAAGTCTCTAAGTGTTGACTCTTTGCTGTCTTATTTATCACCATGCATTCATGCCATATCAGCTAAAGCATGCAGTTCCCACACTGAGAAGTTCTAGACTGTCAAAAGAAAGACTACATTGGAAAGATTCCTTTTGTTCATAAAACCGATTGTGGTGTGATATGCATTGGTAAAATAAATCTCTCCACTTATAGGATGACAGATAAATTCAAGAGACTCAGACTGTAGTTATTTTTTCTGCACTTTAAGAAGGCAAATTTTCATAATCAGAAACCTCAGACTATGGGGCTAGGAGAGATGGCCTAGTGGTTAGGAGCGCCATCTGCTCTTGCAGAGGACCCGGGTCTGATCCCCAGCACCCACATGGTGGCTGAGAACTGTCTTTAACTTCAGTTCCAGGGGGAATCTGACATCCTCTTCTGACCTGCATGGCATTGCACGGCATGGGAGCACAAACCCATGCAGACAGTACATTCATACACATAAAAAAATAAATAAAATAAAAAAAAAGAAACCTCAGACTCTATAAAGATTATTACTGAAAAAAATGAGGAGCTAGATCTTGAATGTAGCTTTGTGGAAAAGCAGATGGATGGATGGATGGATGGATGGATGGATGGATGGATGGATGGATGCAATTACCTTAAAATTTTCTTCTGTTAGCCCCTCATTTGTTTTGGAATTTCTTATCATTGCAGCCACATATCTTTTGACTAAATTCCTGATAACTTCCTGGAATTTAAAAAAAAGCGTGAAAATATATTCAGCTTCCTTATAAGTATCAGGTAAATAAGAAGCATGTAGAAAAAAATTGCTTAGATCCTCTTGGCAGTAGGAAACCCTCACAGTATCTAGCAGTTTTCTGTCCCCACCACCAAATTAAATTCTTATTGGGTTAATGAATTACTACATCTCTGAATGTAGGTGGCAGGGTATACAAGTCCCACCAGATCACCCCAAAGGAAGAATTGCCAACCAAGTATGACTTAAACATTCATCCAGAATATTGAAAGTATAATAATCCTTGAACGGTCATATTCAGTATTCATTCCTTTCAAGCTAGATTAAACTGTAGCACATTTAGTAAAATTAGGGCTTTTTTTCTTTATGAAGTTGAGAGTCACTAATTAAGGTACAGTTCACCTTTATAGGGTTGACCTCTGGGCAGAATGGTATACGCGTGGTTTTAGTGTTGGCATTGATGATACTTACTGCACTTACTGTAATGTCAGGCAGTATGCCAGGCAGCAGCTACATCATACTGAGTTCTCACAACACTGTAATCACCTTAAACTTTTACAATTATTATTTCCAGGTTACAGGTGAGGAAGGTGAAGAATAGTGGCGTTAACTAACACCTTCAAGACCATACTACTAGTAAATATTAAAACTAGATTTCATCTGTGCTTCAAGTTGACATTGAGGCCTATAGTAATAATAAGCAGTGGTGTAGTTATAATTTCTGCTACTCGGTTAACCTGAAGAAGTCACTGAGATACCCAAGGAACCTTTTCTTGTGTATGTTTGAAACAGAAAATAAAAGCAATGAACTTTGAGTAGGTGCCATTATTGTGAAAATTATTAGAGTTGGAAGTAGGCATAGCAAGGGAAGGTCTATCTACAGAATATGGTATTTTTCTCATTGTTGGCTATGGCCTAAGGGGAACAAAATTAGAGAAGCCTCCTGTGGAATAAGCTTAAATTTCCTGTAAACCAAGCAGAATATATTTCTGCCTTGGGTTTCTTGAGATGGTTTCATGTACCTCAGGCTGGCCTTCAGCTTTTGTGTAGGTGAGGCTAACCTTGAATTTCTGATCCTCTTACCTCTGTCTCCCAAAAGCATGTGTCATCACACCCAGTTCATGCAAAGCCAGTGCCTCATGCATGGTAGGTAAGCACTCTCCCAACGGAGATATGGCCCCTACTCTGGGTTTCTTTGGGTCCAGGTTAACGATTTTTGTCTGTAGTTGTGTGATTTTAAAGACTTACTCTCAAGAACTATCTCATATATTTGGTTGCTTGGCTGTTGTGGTGGTTTATATGAGTGTCCCCCATAGGATTTAAGCATTCCGACGTTTTGTCTCCATTTGGTGGCACTGTTCTTGGAGGTCTTAGAAGGTGTGGCAATGCTGGAGGAAGTACCTTATTGGGGGCAGGCTTAGTGAGTTAACAAGCCTTGCGGTCTCCAGTCTCTCTCTCTCTGCTTCCTGTGCTCATTGTGAGATGTGACCCTCGGCTTCCTGCTCCAGCCCCGGCCACCATGCTTCCCACCACAATGGACTCTGATTCCCTGGAACCATCAATAGTAAGCTCAAATAAACTCTTCCTTTTATAAGTTCCCTTGCTCATGGTGGTTTATCACAGTAACAGAAAAGTGACTAATAGAGGCTGTCTTCTGGGTGGTCCAGTAAAACTCCTGTTTCCTTGATTAAACTCGTGTTTGTAATTTAGAAAGACTCAACTTCAGCCCTGCATGGTGGCACACGCCTTTAATTCTAGCACTTGGGATGCAGAGGCAGGCGGATCTCTGTGAATTCAAGGCCAGCCTGGTTTACAGAGTTCCAGGACAGCCAGAGCTACAGGGAGACCCTGTCTCAAAAAGACCAAAAATAAAAAAAAAATAAAGACCCAACTTCCTGACATTTCTGTAAGCTTTTACTTCACTGAAGTTAATGGCTTCTTCTTGGATTATATTGCTGATTATGTATTCTCATTAATATATATGCTTTTTGGTCCATCCCCCTAATAATTTTAATGGTTTTATTGATTGAATGTCTTATCACTGCTTTCAGAAGGGTAGAAAAAGTATGCCTTTTTCTTGTTAACAATGATTTCCCTAGCTAGTGTGTGTCTTAGTTTCTGATGTATGGTAGGTACTCATATGTTTGTTGATTCACTGACTACATACCCATTTTACATGTGCTCTAGGAAGATTACTTTCTAAGTTATGGATAGCCCAAATCAGGGTCAAGAATTGGTAAAGGACTATGAATGGGGTTATAGAGTAGGTGATTCCACACTGATGAGTTATTTCGGTCTTTGATAATTTAGTCTTTCCAAGCCTCCTATCTTAGTAAGGTCAGGCATAGCTAGAGTGGAGTTTGCTTCGGTTCCACAGAGCTGGCCAAGGACTGTTATGTTTAGTTGCTTTGGAGAAGAATTACCTGATAATGTTGATTTTGTATCAGGCTATCAGCATGGCGTTCCTGTAATTCAAAATGCACAGAGAGATTACATTAGTTGGCCAGCACTGTGTACTCCCACCTGCCCCAAATGATAAATATTAGGACCGCAGAATTACATAGCTCAAGACTCACAAATATATCAAACATAAGTAGATTGGAGTGATATTTAAGATAGGGACTGTCACAAAGGAGAGAAAGGAGGAAAACAATTTTGTTTATGGAGGAACAGATTGTTTTAGTCTTACTGTGAAGCTTCTCAAGTTGTGCCTTCTCCGTCTTCCATCGGGGTCTCTTTTGGGGCAAAAGGTGTTGTGGAACCAGTTGCCAAGATAAAGAAATGATTTGGGGCTGGGGATGATATTGAAAGGAGGTGGCAAGGTTCCACCTTCATCAAAGTAACTCATCCAGAGCTTTGTTCTTGCAAACTTCCATTCTATGTCAGCATGGTCCTATGAAAAACAGAAGTGCATGGTTTTGAGAGATGGGAATCTGAAAAATGCACCTGTGACTCATTTCATCCTCTATAGTTGCTTTTCTAGAGGACAACCTGGCAGGAGCTATATAAACTCAAATTACACACACTATGTAAATGCAAATTACACTGATCTAGCAATCCACTTTTTGAACCGGATCATATTAGGGTTGGATGTAGCATACCCCTAGACTCAGCTATTCAGGAAAGTGAGCCAAGAGGATCGTGAGTTGGAAGTGGGCCTATAAATACTGGAAAAAGCGGCGGGAGTGTAGCTCAGTGGTAGAGTGCTTGCTTAGCATGTGTAAGGCTCTGAGTTTAACTACCAGAACCAAAAGAAAATAGGAAGGGAAGGAATGAAAGAAAGAATGAGGAAGAAGGGAAAGGAGGATGGAGGAACAAAAGGAAGGGGGAGGAAGGAGAAAGAAAAGAAACAGAAAAGAGAGGAAAGAAAAAGAAAAAAACAAAAAGACTGCTTATGCACAAGGGCTGTTCACTGTAGTATGGCTATTACAAGCAAAACAACTATGAACACCCTAAATATCCCACAATAGGAGGCTAGTCAAATAAATGATGCTACAATAACAAAATGGCATATAATCTAACTTTTAAATATAGTAGATCAGGAAAAAAAATATAAAGATAGAATATGTATGTATGTATTTGTCAAAAACCTCATTGTAAAAAGCCCAATTATGCAACTGAAAAAATTCAATTTTTACATGTTCTAGGCAGGTATATACTAAGCTGTGAATAGTGATTTTTAACAGGTGGAGATGGGGTAAGGAAATATTTTTTACACAATCATTTTTGAGATATAATTTACAAAGAATAAGATCCTCTCATTTAAGTGTTTTCAAAAGCACATACCTGTGCAATTACCATCACAATCAAGATGCAAAGATTAGTACATAGTGTTAGATATTTCTAGAATTTTCTCTTGCTATATAGTCCCTGGCTGGCCTGAAATTCATTTTCTGTGGACTAGGTTGGCCTCAATTTCATGGCAGTCCTTCTGCCTTGTCTCTCAAGTGTTGAATTATAAGTATATGCCCCCAAATTTGGCTGTTTCTATAACTTTAAAGATTTGCATGGAATCATAATCTTCACCACAATTAGGATATGCAATGTTTCTATACCCTTCCAAAATTCTCTGATGCCCCTTTGTTGTTGTTGTTCTTGTTGTTTTGGTCTTTTTGAGACAGGGTCTCTCTGTAGCCCCAGCTATGCTGGAACTCACTATGTAGACCAGGCTGGCCTTGAACTCACAGACTTCCTCCTGCCTCTGCCTCCCAAGTGCTAGGATTAAAGGCATGTGCCACCACGCCTGACATTTTGATGCCCCTTTGTAATCAAATTCTTTCTAACCCATATCCCCTGCTAACTGCTACTTCTGTTCTCTGTTCCTGTAGTTTACCTTTTCTCCTGTGTCATATAAATATAACTTTACAGTTTGTAACCTTTTTTTTATTTTTTTTTATTGATGCTTTGTGCATTTCGTACATCATTTTCCAATTCAGATCAGGCATTTTTCCCTTTCCCTTCCCCCCCACCCCCACCCCATCCCAGATCATGTATTCTGCCATAACTGTCTTGCATCTTTCTCTGTTTTTTTGTTTGTTTTTTTTTTCCTTTTTTAGCTATAAGTGATAATCCATGAGTACAAGCATCCTTCGTGCAAAACCAATCTACAGGCTGTTGTGTCCAAACCCCCACAGCCCCACCATCCAGTGGGGGGGGTTTGAGACAGGGTCTCCCGGGAGCCCCAGCTGTCCTGGAATTCGCTCTGTAGACCAGGCTGGCCTTGAACTCATAAAGATCCGCCTGCCTCTGCCTCCCAAGTGGTAGGATTAAAGGCATGCATCACCACGCCTGGCTGCAGTTTGTAACCTTTTGAGACTGGCTTATTTCACTCAGTATAAACCCTCCGAGATCCACCTATGGTTTTGTATGTATCAGTGCATTCAATATTCTTACTGGTGCATTTTTAATTTTCTTAGTGTATGATGATTTGTTAATTCACCCTTTGAACAACATTTGGATCATTTCCAGTGTTTAACAATTATGAACAAAGCCACTATGACCATTACAATTTTTTGTGTAAACATAGGTTTAATTTCTCTAGCTTAGGTAGGAGTGGTATTACTATGTCATGAGATCAATTTATGGGCAACTGTATAATAAACTGCCAAACTTTTCTTTCCCATTAGTTACACTTTATCCTCATCAGTGCTTGTTGTGGTTTTGAAGTTTAGCCATTCTAGCAGGTTTGTAGTGGGATCTCATTATAGTTTTAAGTTGCATTTTGTAAATGAGTAAGATTGTTGCATTATCTCTCTCTCTCTCTCTCTCTCTCTCTCTCTCTCTCTCTCTCTCTCTCTCGGTCTTTTTGAGACAGAGTCTCCCTGTAACTCTGGCTGTCCTGGAGCCCACTCTGTAGACCAGGCTGGCCTTGAACTCACAGAGATCTTCCTGCTTCTGTCTCCCAAGTGCTAGGATTAAAGGCGTGCGCCACCACGCCCGGCAAGGGATAATTCTGAATTATCTCTTGATAGGCTTTATTTGTCATCTATAAATCTTCTGTGATGAAGTATCTATTCAGATTCTTTTCCCACTTTTATTGGATTGTACACGTGTCTAGCCTTCTAAATTCATAGGAATATGTAGGAAGTCTTCAGAAACCCCATAAATACCTCATTTCCCAGATTTTCCTTCATATTGTGTGTCAGCATATTGTGAACTAAACTGGCTTCATTGTCTCAGGCAATGCTACTTTCTGAAAAATAAACACCCTGCAGACAGCTCTTCTTTCTGAATACGCTTAGCATTAGGTCTTAAATAAAATCTCTGGAACTCCATTTAAAGTGTTAAGAAGCATCTATAATAGTAGGTTTCCATATGACCTTTTCAAAAGGCCTTAGAGTTAGTTATCTCTCCAAACACTTTTCCCTGCCCTCACGCCCCCCATGCCATTTAACCCTTCCCATTCCATTGTTCTTCATTACCCCTTGTTCTAGTTTGTCTTCCATTGCTGTGACAAAACACTGTGACCAACACCAACTTGGGGAGGAAAGCGTTTATTCAGCTTACATCTCCTGGGTCACAGTTCATCACTCAGGGAGCCCAAGGCAGGAACTCAGGGCAGGAACCTGGAGGCAGGCGCTGAAGCACAGGCCATGGAGGAATGCTGTTCACTGGCATGCTCTCCTGGCTCATGCCCAGCCTGACTTCTTATATGGTACACAACAACCTGCTCAGGGTGGCACCCACCCATTGTGGGCTGGGCCCTCCCACACTGCTCGACCATCAAGACAATACTCCACAGATGTGGCCACAGGCCAATCCAATGGAGCCAATTCCCCAATTGAGGCTCCCTCAACCCAGATGTGTCAAGTTGACACTAAAGCTATCCAGCACACCCCTTTATATCACTACACTGTATCTCACCTCCTATGAAGCCCCAGGTCCCTATAGCACCTTATCGTTTTCTCTTCCTCTATGGATTTTCCAATTGAAACACACATAGCCAGAGATTCACTGGTCGCATCCTACTTATGAGAGATCATGTGATGTCTTTTTAGGTCTGGGTTACCTCGGGGTGATTGTTTCTGGTTTTATCCATTTACCTGTGAATTTCATAATTTCATTTTGTCTTAACAGCTGAATAATACTTCATTGTGTAAATGTACCGTGTTTTTATTAGCGACTCATCAACCGATGAACATGTAGGCTGTTTCTATTTCCAGACTATCGTTAATTGAGCAGCAATGTACATGAATGAACAGGTATTACTCTAGTAAGATATAGAGTCCTTTGGATATACACCCAAGAGTGGTATCCTGGACTATGTGCTAGATATATTTCTAGCTTTTTGAAGAATCTCCATAGAGATTTCTATAGTGGCTGCACAAGTTTGCATTCCCACAAGCAGTGAATAATTATTACCCTTTTCCCACATCCTCACCAACATTCGTCATTGTTTTTTTGGATCTTAGACATTCTGACTGAGGTAAGATGAAATCTCACAGTAGTCTTAATTTGCATTGTCCCTATGGCTAAAGATATTCAACATTTTAAAAAAGGTACTTCTCAGCCATTTGGGTTTTATCTTTTGTAAACTCTGATTAGAATGTGACCCCACTTTTAAATTCAGTGTTAGGTTTTTAATGTTTAGTTTTTTGAGTTAGTCCTATATTCTAAATACTAACCTTTCAGAGGTATAGCTGGTAGAGATTTTTTTTTCACTGTGTGACAATGGCCCTGCCAGACACCACACGCTAGCAAATAAACCAAATTTCCAGGAATAGACTCCTTCTTTTGGAGTGGTTTACTAGGACAACCTCATAGACCCTCAAACAATACTAGCTGTTGCCATTATTCTTGATTACATGAGAGAACATGATGGTAATAGCCTATTGCTGAAGACATTACATATGTGAGTCATAAAACAAATAAGGAGAAATCAAGCTCGTGCTAACCTCAAAACTTCATCTCTACTAGCTAGCTTTCCTAGTGCTGGAAGGTGCTATGCCTGCTACCTAAAGAGAAGATTAATCAAACTTTCTCAGCTCTGAAGCCTTAACTACAATAACAATTGGCCTGGCAAGATATATCCATTAGTACAATAGTAGCACAAATATGGGAACAGTCAAGCTTTTTGGCCATTTTTTTTATTGGATTTAAAGTCTGTTCCATAAAATGGCAGTCATACCTGTTATTAGGCCTAGGAACCTATGGCTAGACAGGTCATAGGCCCTAGGGGTGACCTACTTCTATAATAGTGCTAAATGGAAATACTATTTATAGTAGTAGTAATAATAATGACTTATTCTATCCACAAATTAGAGAATCTCGCAACTCCCATGAGAGAAGCTTCTTATAACAGGTGAAGATTAACACAGACCTACAACTGGTCAACATGCAGAGGATAAGAGACAGCAGAGTGATTAGCTTAAAAGGGAGATCTATTTCATGGCCCTTCCTCTCAAAGTTCAGGGATCATTACCAAATAGGGGGCAGAAAGATTATAAGAGTCAGACATAGTGAATGACTACAAGGAAACTGTTTTGCAGACACCAGAGCTCATAAGAACTCATAGCAATTGTGACAGCATGTGCAATACCTATGGAACTGCAAGGAAGAAATAATCTGAGCATGATTTTGATGAGGTGGGTAAGAATCCCCAACCCTAGCTGAGGAACTATTGGCAACTTAGAGCTGCTAGAAGAGAAAGAGTGTTTTAATGGTGTTGATACTGGGTAGGTTTATTAGGATCCCTGGGATTGAGCCACAGTGAAGACCATTTGGGGACACAAATTAGACTTGATAGGCCTTAAAAATAATAAAAGGCACACAGTTGGGCAGGGGTAGTAAGGTGGAGGTTGAGATAAGGGAGGGGATCCAAATATGTTCAAAATACATTGTACAAAATGATCAAAATATCAAAATTTTTTCAAAGAAAAATCTCTATAAATAGGAGCTGGTGAGATGGCTCAGTTCATCAAGTTGCTTGCTGCCAAGACTGATGAGTTGTAGGACTTTTGAAGGTAGACCGAACACATTTTGCATTTTGTACGGTCATGAGCCTACAGGGGCCAGGGAATGGAATGTGGTAGTTTGAATGAGAATGTCTCCCATAGGTTCCAAGAATTTGGACACTTTGTCCCTGGTTTTTGGGGCTAATTTAGTGGTTAGGTGGTTAGGGTGGTTAGGAGGATGGCCTTGTTGGAAGAAGAACATCACTGCAGCAGGCTTTGAGAGTTCTTAAGCCTTGCCAGATTTCGCTCCGCTTTCTGCTCTGGCTACCGTCTGCTGCCATGCCTTCCCCCACTTTTTATAGCCTATATATAACCTTCTGAACTAAGCCAAATACACTCTTCCTTCTACAAGTTGTCTTGGTCCTGGTGTCTTATATCAAGAGAAAAGTAACCAGTATAGGCATGGTAATACAAGTTTCAATCCCATGAAATGCACTGGTTCTATTATGATTTTGCCATTTTTCTATTATAAAACTCAAATTGTTGGAAGTCTTAGATTAAGTTTCAGTGGTCTGAAAATGTTGACCCTGCTAACCTTTGCCATGCTTCTCTTTGCTTTTATGAAGAAGTTGGTATTCATAGTTGTTACTCCTCCAATCTGGAGGGAAATCTCTATAAGCCTTTTTGTCTCAATATATTGTTCCTGACAAAAATGCATGACCTAGTTTAAAATTAGCAGTGTTAAACTTCTTGAGTGTGATAATACAATAGAATATGTGCTATCACATTTTAAGTGATAGCCATGATTTTTTCACCTTTCAGATATTGAATAAAATAAAGTCTTTCCATTTATATATGGTGAAGCAAAGTTAATTTGCTTCAAGGGCCACAAGAGTTTATGACTTTTAACTTAAAACAATGTTAAGTAAGATACTTCATATAGGGGCAACCACCTATAACTCCAGTTCTAGGACATCTGATGCCCTCTTCTGACTCTTTGTGCATTGCACACAGGTGGTACACTTACATCCATCCAGAGAAAAAACAAATAAAATTAAAACAAATTTTCATATTTTCTGATATAATCCTCGGAAGCTAGATGTTGTAGCATATGAAAAAGGAAACAAGGTTTTCTATGAAATTAAGTCTGCTAGATAGATGACCCCTGAAATGAATAGATTATCTTGTTGGGTTCTGTATTATCATAAAGTTGCTTGAAAATAAAAGAGGGAGACAAAGAGGGAGAGTCTGAGTGATATAGTGTAAGCTGAAGCCATTCTTGCCCTTGAAAGTGGAAGAGGACTGTGGACCAAAGAATGAAGGCTACCTCTAGAGGCTGAAGAAGGTAGGAAAATGGATTCTCTGCTAGAGACTTTGTAAAGTTCAACCAACACCTTGATTTTAATGGTGGGAATTGGAGGTTGATTATTTTTACCTAAGATTACTTGAATATTTGTTGACAGGGTTCGGTTCCATTGGACTGAGTGACTTGGTCCCTTGCTGGCTATTGGCCAGAAGCCCCTCTCAGTCCCCTGTCATGTGACCTAGGGCAGCATATGACATTATAAGAGGAGAAGAAAAAAAGCCAGTATTTTTACAGCTTAATCTTGCAAATGACTTCACTTCTGTTAAATTTTTTTGCTCCTATCTTTTTATTTTTTTTTAATTTTTTTTAATTTTTATTTATTTCTGTATGTGTATGAATGTACTGTCTGCATGCAAGTCTGTGCACCTGTGTCGTGCAATGCCGCGGAGGTCAGAAGAGGGTGTCGGATTCCCCTGGAACTGGAGTTCTCCTGGAATTGGAGTTTCAGACGGTTCTCGGCCGCCATGCGGGTGCTGGGGATTGAACCCGGGTCCTCTGCAAGAGCGGTCGGCGCTCTTAACCGCTAGGCCATCTCTCCAGCCCTGCTCCTATCTTTTTAAAGGTACAGTGTTTTCTGGTGTACAGCATAATATTTGTGTTTTCTGGTGTACAGCATAATATTTGATATATATGTACACTGTTAAAGGAGTAGATTAATCAACACATTCTTACCTGACACATTTAACAAACAACATTGAAGATCTACTCTCAGTGATTATTACTTGGCACCATGCTATGCATCTCCAAAATAGTTCCTTATGCACAGCCTATACTCACTAAAAAAAAAAAAAAACAAAACTGCATAAGGGCTTGAGGATGAGGAGGTAGTTGGTGCTCAGGGGGCTCATCTCCAACACTATGTACCACATCTCCATAAAGGGAGAAAGCAAATGAATGTAATACTGGGTAACAAATTTCTTTCTGTCTCTCTGTCTCTCTGTCTCTCTGTCTCTCTGTCTCTCTGTCTCTCTGTCTCTCTCTCTCTCTCTCTCTCTCTGTGTGTGTGTGTGTGTGTGTGTGTGTGTGTGTGTGTACATGGCCAGATGTCTGTGTATGCATGTAGATACCAGAGGTCCATGTTGGGTCTTCCTTAGTTACTTCCACCCTGTGTTTTAGACATCCCTCACTGGGACTTGGAGCTCCTGGATGTGGCTATACTGGTCTGCAAGCCCCTGAGGTCCTCCTGTCTATTTCCCTAGTACTGGGATTACAGGCATGTACTACTATGTTTGTTGGACTTTCATGTGGGGGCTCAGGATTGAACTCAGGTCCTCATGTTTGTATGGCAAGTACTTTACCCAGTGAGTCACCTTCTTCAGCCTCAATAAATCTTTTTCTGAATCAGTTTGCTTATAATTCTTTACTGTCATTACAGTTTAACCTAGTCAAGTTGTCAGATGACAGATGACTAAAAATATTATTTTATGAATAATTCTTTACAATTTAGCAGAATACTCTGAAATCAAACACTTGACAATAGCATTATATAAGATTCTATCTGCCGGGCGTGGTGGCACACGCCTTTAATCCTAGCACTTGGGAGGCAGAGGCAGGCAGATCTTTATGAGTTCAAGGCCAGCCTGGTCTACAGAGCGAGTTCCAGGACAGCTGGGGCTACAGGGAGACCCTGTCTCAAAAAGACCAAAAAAAAAAAAAAAAGATTCTATCTTACTGATATAGAACCTATTTCTAATCATTTGCTTTTTTTGTTATTGTCGTTAAGACAAGGTCTCACTATGTAGCACAGAATTCACTATGTAGGCTTGACTGGCCTCAGACTCAAAGAGATCCACTTGCTTCTGGTTCCCAGTGCTGGGATTAAAGGCATTTGCAACCATGCCAGGCCTTAGCATTTAGTTTTACACAAATTAAAGCTGAAATTAGAGGCTGGAGAGATGGCCCACAAGCTAAGAGCACCGGCTGCTCTTGCAGAGGTCTTGGGTTCGATTCCCAGCACCCACATGGTGGCTAACTGTCCATAACTCCTGTGCCAGGTTGTATGTCCTTGAAGTGCTCTCTTCTGGCCTGTGTAGGCATCACATGCATGTGGTGCAGTTACATACATGCAAGCAAAACACTAATACACATAATAAAAAGTTTTAAGAACTTGAAAATATAATTGATGCTGTGTCACCTTCCTGAATATTATTCAGTATTCATCCATGAATATAATAGCTAGTTGGAATAGAAGTTTTACTTCACCTTTAAGAAATACATTTCTAGGGGCTGGAGAGATGGCCTAGCTGTTAAGAGCACCAACTGCTCTTGCAGAGGACCCGGGTTCGATCCCCAGCACCCACACGGTGGCTAAGAACCTTCTTTAACTCCAGTTCCAGGGGAATCCGACACCCTCTTCTGACCTCTGTGGCATTGCACAACACGGGGGCACAGACCTACATGCAGACAATACATTCATACACATATAAGGATAAATAAAAAAATTAAAAAAAAAGAAATACATTTCCAGTAAAAATGTTTTTATGTGTAGCTACAATAAAAATTTTATATATTTGTGTTCTTTTGAATAGTTTTGCACTAGTCGAATGACAGTTAAATTCTGAAAAATTTTAACATTTACTTATAATTACAGGGAGTAAACATTAAATTTTCATTTCTATTTTGCCATAACAAATGGCAAGGTAATCAAAAATAACAAAAGTGTTTAAATGTAATATATCTTGTGGGCATGTGTATTATGAATAAGAATTCAGGGAAAAAGAAATGTTGAGAAATTTCCGCCCTTAAGGAGGAACTTAGCCATTTATTTCTTTAAACATATGGTTGGTTATGAGTAACAAATCACTATGGTATTCTGATTCCATTAGATATACTTTAATGAATAATTGGATCATTTCATTTTAAATGTCACTCTTCCATATTCCCTAAATTATATCTTTTCTAACTGTTTAGACTTATGATGGGAAGCTTAGATGTCAGCCTAAAAATATAAAGAAGACATATGATTTCGTTTCTTCAGAGTCATCGGTGAGTATGCTAGCAAAATGTCTGAATGCCTTCTAGCTGCAAAAAAAAAAAAGAAAAGAAAAAAGAAATGACCAATGTTGTAGGAAGGAAAATGCATGAAGTCATGAACTCATAGGATGACCCATTCTCAAAAGGACAAAAATCTCTTGTTCTCTCCCATACTTGAATCCTAACTTTTAATGTTTATATGTATATAAATAAAATATTGTGAGAGTGGGTTATCAACTATGAAAAGAAATAGGAAATAGTAAGAGGGGAACAAAAGAGTTTAGGAAAGGGAATATGACAGGAAAATGGAAAGGAGGCTTCTGGGATTTAGAGGGCACAAGGGAAGATGGAGGAGAGGAGAAAAAAATACCGAATTTTATTAAAAAACACTATAATGAAACCTAATTCATTGTAAGCTAATTAAAATTTAAAATATGTAAACACACCCACGCATGCATGCATAACAAGTACCCTTGATGAGACTCTGAACTGAGCTTCAGCAAATAGATTGCACATACATGTATACATGCACACATAAACACAATTACGATTGCAATATCATTTCCCTGAAGTGCTGCTGTGTGAGGTGGTATGGTATAGGCACTTCAGGATGCAGGAATAGATGAGGATAGTGGCAGGATGAAACTGAAAGGTAGTTTGCAAGTGTGAAGTGAGCAGAAGTTTTGGAGTCAAAGGGTTTGGAATACAGTTCTGCTACTTATTAGCTGTGTGACTTGAGACCACCAAACTCAAGTCTTTGAGCTATGATTTTCTGAACTGTAAAAGATGGGAGAAAATAGGTGTTAATCCAAAATGATGTATAAATCAATGCCAAATTCCTAACCTACTACCTGGAATGTAAGAAGAGCTATGTAATTTGTTGGTTGTGAGCCTAAAATAGGAACAAACCTCAAATTATCATTTTACTTTTTGATGGCCCAATCCGTTTTTCTTTCTCTGATGTAGTTCTTGAGATAAAGAAGATATTCAACAAGTATTTCTTAAAATGAAATAAGTTGGATTTTTAAACTCATAATTCTATCTCTAAACATTTTCAAAAAGGGAGAATGAGGGGTTGCAAAGATGGCTCAGTGGGTGAATTCCTGCTTCACAGCCATACACTGAGTTTGGATGCCCAGGACCCACGTCCTGGGTGTGGAGGTGCATGTCTGTGACTCCAGCACTGGGGGATTGGAGGTAAGGGCAGCTCTGGAGCGCATTGGCCAGACAGCCTAACAGAATCAATGGGCTACTGATTCAGCAAGAGACTTTGTCTCAAAAAATTAAGATTGGTCAAAGAAGAGACCTGATGCCAACCTCTACACATGTGTGCACTTGCAAGCACACGTGCACAAACACACACATGGAGATATCCAACACACACACACACACACACACTGTACATGTGGGCACAAGGAAGTATGATGATAGGGCTCTGGTGGATAGCATTTTCTAATATACTTTGGCTACGTATCTGGAAATAATTGTTGTTTGTTTGTTTGTTTTGGTCTTTTTTAAAGGTTTTTTTTTTATTAATTTTATTTATTTCTGTATGTGTGAATGTACTGTCTGCGTGCAAGTTTGTGCACCCGTGTCGTGCAATGCTGCGGAGGTCAGAAGAGGGCGTCGGATTCCCCTGGAACTGGAGTTCTCCTAGAATTGGAGTTTCAGACGGTTCTCAGCCACCATGTGGGTGCTGGGGATCGAACCCGGGTCCTCTGCAAGAGTGGTCGGCGCTCTTAACCGCTAGGCCATCTCTCCAGCCCCTGTTTTGGTCTTTTTTTAGACAGGGTCTTCCTTTAGTCCCAGCTGGCCTGGAGCTCGATATGTAGAGCAGGCTGGCCTTTGGTTTTTATAATTATGCAAGATTCATTTTTTGCATGTGTTTTATTTATAATGTATCTTTTTCTTGTTGTGTATTTGAAACAGGGTGTCTCTGTGTAGCCCAAGCTGGACTCAAGCTCAAGATATGCCTCAGCCTCCCAAGTTCTTGCATGTGTTTTTTGGTTTTTTTTTTTTTTTTTTGGTGGGGGGGTATTTTTGAGACAGGGTCTACCTTTAGTCCCAGCTGGCCTGGAGCTTGATATGTAGACCAGGCTGCCTCTGTCTCCTGAGTGCTGGGATTAAAGGTGTGCTCCACCCTGCCAGCTTTGCATGTATTTTATACAACAAGTAGCTATGGGCTGGAGAGATAGCTCAGTAGTTAAGAGCGTTTCCTGTTATTCCAGAGGACCAGCGTTACCAACACCATCAGGTGGTAACCCCATCTTTAAGATCACTTGAATACACATAGCATATACTCATAGACAAGTGAACATACAAATGAATAAAAATAAAAATAAAAATAAAAATAAAAATAAAAAATAAGAACCAGGGGTGGCGGCACACATCTTTAATCCTAGCACTTGGGAAGCAGAGACAGGTGGATCTCTGTGAAATTGAGACCAGACTGGTCTATGTAGTCAGTTCCAGGGAAGCTGGGGCTACAGGGTCCTGTCTCAAAAAAAAAGGCTTTTTTAAATTTAATTTGTTTATTTATGTGTATGAAAGTACTCTCTGCATGTAGGTTTGTGCACCCATGTTGTGCAATGCTGCAGAAGTCAGAAGAGGGTGTTGGATTCCTCTGGAACTGGAGTTCTCCTGGAATTGGAGTTCCAGACAGTTCTCAGCCGCCATGTGGGTGCTGGGGATTGAACCCGGTTCCTCTGCAAGAGCAGTTGGCGCTCTTAACCGCTAGGCCATCTCTCCAGCCCAAGGCTGTGTTTTAAAAAGTAATTTGCTCTAGGTCTAGCAAGAAATTATTTGCTATTCACAAAGAATGTAAATATGCAGTGGGCTAAGTTATAAACCACAGTCAATGTTTTGGGGGTTAGAAGGCTTTCTGATGTTTCTCATTGTAGCTGTTCCCCTTATAATTTTAGCTAGGCATTTGGAGAAAACGTCCTAGACCCCCATCACTATCATTGCATTTCCTTAGTGCTCAGACAACTTAATCTTAGGAAGTACCAATGAACTTGGAAATTAACAAAGAAGTTATTGCAAATAATCTCAACAGTCTTATTCCATTTGTTTATTCTAAAGCAATTAGAAATCCATGTATCGAGTCTTCAGTTCTTGTATTGGGCCAGTACTGTGTGCTAGGCACAGTGCTAGGAGCTGATTACAGAGAGGTGACTGCAAAATCTCGGTGCTGATATAGGGATAGCCCCTGAATCCTAAACATGAGCAACTAATAGCCCACATGGCCTCAGCTGATTGATAAACAGGTGGGTATTCACATACTGATTTAGTGAACAATATGAGCAGTATAATGTGGTGTATAGATGCTGGTTTTATTTTCAACTTTGATGTAAATTGCATTGCAAGATCTGCGTGTGGCTTTAAAAAAATAGACTTTTTGGTTTATTTCATATGGAACATCTTCATCAACTTTATAACTCCCCCATTGCCACACGCCCATAGCCCCCCCAACTGGATTTCATACATTCTGTCATTTGTGTTAAAAGCTATCATGTCAAGTTAGTGTCCCCAGACATCTCTCAGAGCAAGCAAGTAAATATAGTCACATTTACTTAAACCTTCCCTTAGTATATGAAGCCCGAGAGTTTTTCTTTGATTAACATGGGACTAGCCTTTCACCTTATATGATAGATCAGTCATACACTGAGTCTTGCCTTTATTACTTTCAGCATCTGGTGGGGATCCCTACTCCCCTCTGCCCTACCCTCTTAGACTTAAATATAACTTTAGAACATTTTTGAAAACCAGCCCCTGAACGGAAGCCTGTCAGATACACAATCACAAATAGCGGTCCTGCCCTGTCCCAACATACCAAACCTTTTAGTACTTTGGTGTTACCATCATATCTACTTCATGACACTTAACCTTAACCTTGATGGTGTGTTGTAGTCCATGTGTGTACCCTGCATTGCCTTTGAGACTGGTCTGCAGAGGCCAGGGCTTCTATTTATTTTAGCTCCTTTTGCTGTGCTCTGACTGTCGAGCACATTCAGAGGTTGTTGTCTTGCTCAGAGTCTAGGCACATGTGGCTCAGTAAAATGAACATGTCTGTTCAAGTTCACATTCCTCAACACATCCAAGCTCCAAGTTATTCTCCTTGCAATCAAACTACAGGGCCAATTTCATACTAGCTTTTGACAGTCTTGTGCACTCTCTGAGATCTGCCAGCAGCCATCTTGCTTAGCAAATTGGAAAACTTTCTAAGACAATGCAAAGGAGAGCAGCCAGCACAAACCCAGTGGGAGCAGAGCTAATAATAAGCCCAAAAGAGAAAGACTGTTCCTAGGAATCATGCCTAGGGCTGACTGAATTTGGGGAAGAGGACGTTTTGGTATCCTCTGCACTAATCATCAATTACTTCCTTTATTTGAGCAAAAGACATGCTCTGTTTCCCCTTGATGGGAAAGCAACAAAAATCAACATGACATATACACCCTAAATAGAAATGAGAAAATTCATTTTCTCTGCCATCTCAAGGGATGTCAGTCTCACTTGGAATGCCTTCTCCAGGTAGAATTCAGGGGTTGTGTCTCTTTTGCTGTTTATCTAAATCATATGGAACAAATGTTTAAAATGTAGATTTGTAGAGCTTACCCGAAGTTATGTATTGCATTGTAGTTTTTGTTTCAAGTCTTAAAAATGTAATTTTAAGAGATACATTTTAAAGTTTTTATTTTTTTTTATTTTTTTTTATTTATTTATTTTTATGTGTATGAATGTATTGTCTGCATGCAGGTCTGCGCACCCGTGTCGTGCGATGCCGCGGAGGTCAGAAGACGGTCTCGGATTCCCCTGGAACTGGAGTTCTCCTGGAACCGGAGTCACAGACGGTTCTCAGCCGCCATGTGGGTGCTGGGGATCGAACCCGGGTCCTCTGCAAGAGCGGT
>VZQC01000682.1:77272-124061 GCA_009823505.1 Rhizomys pruinosus | reverse complement strand
AAAAAAAAAAAAAAAAAAAAAAAAAAGAAAAGAAAGAAAGAAAAAGAAATAGGACTTATGTATTTAAAGTATCATACATGCCTCACTAACAGCTTAAATCACATTTGCATCATAACTGGGAACAAAATTTCCAGATGACAAGGCAAAAAAGCTGAAATGACAATGACTGGTCTAGCATTTATGATAAATCTATGTATATCTAACCATTTGTACATTTTTCTTACTTAGATTCAACAGGTTATTAAAGTAGACCACCTCACCAATATCTTTGAATCCTTCATAGAGCAATGATAAAGAGCTCCATCCTTCCTGGGATTGCTCTTATCTGGTGCTCTTGAGCTCTGAATTAGGATGTACACTGGGTAGTTTTCCAGTGAGTTATGCTTAGAAACAAATCCCTACCTAGACTGGGTTAGCCTGTGATACCATTTGGAGGAGGAGAAATTAATTTTCAGGGGTTTTTCCTTTTTGTAGCCTTGCCCCCTAGAGCAGAGCCCTTCTAAAAGGCACTACTGAAGTAGACATGTTGCAAGTGAAATTAAATCTACTTGCTACTCTGTCATGTACACAGATCCAGATATCTATGCAATCACGTTGCTCAACATCAACACCCTGTTGGATTCATTTCCAGATGGTATAAACACACATCCAGGAAAACCCAGAGCAGTGGTAGGATTCAGAATAGTTGACCCCCTCATTTCACGTATGTGAGATAGTGTAGGGCTATTTATTCTGGCCCCGAGGGAAGGGAACCAAGGTATTTTCTTCAGGGGCAGAAGTAGGTGGTATTAAAACCAAATTTACTGGGGCTGGAGAGATGGCCTAGTGGTTAAGAGCGCCGACTGCTCTTGTAGAGGACCCGGGTTCGATTCCCAGCACCCACATGGTGGCTGAGAACCGTCTTTAACTCCAGTTCCAGGGGAATCTGACGCCCTCTTCTGACCTCCGCAGCATTGCACTGCATGGGTGTACAAACCTACATGCAGACAGTACACTCATACACAGACAAAATAAATAAAATTAAAAATAAGAGAAGGGAATTGACAAATGGGACCTCATCAAACTCAAAAGCTTCTGTACATCAAAAGAAACAATCAAGGAAGTGACGAGAAATCCCACAGAGTGGGAGGAAACCTTCACCGCAGATACATCTGACAAAGCATTGATTTCCAGAATATATAAACTACTCAAAAAACAAAGAAAGAAGAAAACAAATGACCTACTCAATAGATGGAGCAAAGAACTGAACAGAGACTTCACAAGCGAGGAATTAGAGATGTCTGAGAAACACCTCAAGAACTGCTCAACATCACTAATCATTAAGGAAATGCAAATGAAAACCACTTTAAGATATCATCTTACTCCAATAAGACTGACTAGGATCAAGAAAACAAATGATACCAAGTGCTGGAGAGGTTGTGGGGAAAGGGGAACACTCATCCACTGCTGGTGGGAATGTAAACTCGTACAGCCACTATGGAAAGCAGTGTGGAGAACCCTTGGAAGACTTGGAATGAACTTGCCACCCGACCCAGCCATACCACTCCTGGGCATGTACCCTCAAGACTTACGCCACCACAGAGATACATGCACGGCCATGTTTATTGCAGCTCTCTTCACAATAGCAAGGAGCTGGAACCAACCTAAATGCCCCTCAACTGACGAGTGGATAGAGAAAATGTGGTACATCTACACAATGGAGTTCTATGCAGCAGTAAAGAAAGACGACATCACGAGCTTTGCAGGAAAATGGCTGGAGCTAGAGGACATCATGCTGAGTGAAGTAACACAGTCCCAGAAAAACAAATGACGAATGGTATCCCTCATCTGTGGATGCTAGTGCCAATTACCCAATTGTAAGTATTTCTTGTATAGGGCCCCCTGAGCTTTTGTCCAAAGCAGTTGGGCATAACGCATTTTGGAAACAACAACAACAACAACAGAAAAGACTGCATCAAAGAACTGACTGAAACAGTGAACTTCTGCTCAAAACAGTCAACTTCCCCATGGAAAATATTGAGAATGACTAAGAGATGGAAAGCATGTCTGGCAGAATGCATGAGCTCTGACGGGGTGGGGGAATGAGCAGGAACACGGGTTTGATAAAAATTTGTTAAAATTTTTGTTAGATTTGTTAAAAATAAATAAATAAATAAATTTATGTGAAAAAAAAAAAACAACCAAAACAGAACAAAAAAAACCAAACAAATTTACTACCAGCAGATACTGACAAAAAACTCCAACTGATTCTCATTCTTGCTGGAAGACGTCACTGAACTCAGTGTAGCACACTGCAGCCCTGTCTTAAATGACAAGAAAATCTTTTTTTGACTGTCACAAGGAACAGTTATCTGCTAGCGCTACTTAGTGAGAAAATTACAAGGTTAACTGAACAACCAAATGAAAAACAAAATGAATAAACAAGCAAAACCCCCTCCTTTCTTAGCAATGGAACCCCCAGTTTGAAGAGGTAGGTGTTTGCAGCATTTTCCCTGGAGAAGAAGATCCGATGGATTCATCCTAAATGTTAGTGACATGCCAAACTGGGAAACCAACTGTGTGCGTATCCCCTGAGGTTTTCTTACTGAACCAAGAAAATGGACTCAAATATTTCTAAATGTTTTCAAGAGATAACAAGTAAGTCATCAACTAGAGCAACCTGGTCTAGATTCTTAAGGGTCTATAGACTATGACTCCAAACCTAATTTCCTTTGGAAAGAATTAATCAGTCTAGCCACAGGAAAAGCTGATATATATGCACTGAGGCAAACAAGCTGTTTCATTGAACTTGCAATGGGCTCCATGTCACTGTGACTACTCCAATAATCCAAGGAAACTCTGTGGAAAGCAGATACTCACAGCAATAAGCTGGTAGGAGTTGTTCATCATGGCGATGAGCATGTTCAGCAGCACCACCAGGGAGATGACGTTGTATGTCCCAAACATAGTAGCTCCCACAAACTCGGTGAACTCATGTCTGGCCTTCACATTGGTGACATAGAGATTTAAAAGGCCAAATACAGACCAGAAGAGTGATTGGAGAGTTTCAAAGAGCCTAAAAGAGATTTAAGAGCAAGTTAGTTCTCTCAGAGCAAGAACAGAGGGCAAACATGGTTATCTATAAGAAAGTAGCCAAACAAAACTAGATCACCACTTGTAGAGAATAAAATTAAACCCCTACCTCTCACAAATATCAACTCCAAATGGATCAAAGACATTAACGTGAAACCCAAAACTCTGAACATGATAGAAGAAAAAGTTGGCAGCAACCTACAAGACATAGGTGTAGGAAAAGACTTTCTAAATCAGACAGCAGCTGCACAGGAAATAAGGTTGACAATTGACAAATGGGACCTTATTAAACTCAAAAGTTTATGTACAGCAAGAGAAACAATCAGGGAAGTGAAGCAAAAACCCACAGAGTGGGAGGAAACCTTCACTGCTGATACATATGACANCACTTGTAGAAGAATGAAATTAAACCCCTACCTCTCACCTTGTACAAAGGTCAACTCCAGATGGACCAAAGACCTCAACGTGAAACCCCAAACTCTGGAGGTGATAGAAGAGAAGCTTGGCAGCAGACTACAAGACATAGGTGTAGGAAAAGACTTCCTAAATCAGACAGCAGCTGCACAAGAAATAAGATCGACAATTGACAAATGGGACCTCATTAAACTCAAAAGCTTCTGTACATCAAAGGAAGCAATAAAGGAAGTGAGGAGAAGACCCACAGAGTGGGAGGAAACCTTCACAGCAGATACATCTGACAAAGCATTAATTTCCAGAGTATACAAGCTACTCAAAAAACAAAGAAGAAAGAAAACAAATGAATCATTCAAAAGATGGAGCAAAGATCTGAATAGAGACTTCACAGAGGAGGAGTTAGAGATGGCCGAGAAACATCTTAAGAAGTGTTCAACATCTCTGATAATTAAGGAAATGCAAATTAAAACCACTCTGAGATATCACCTTACTCCAATAAGACTGGCTAGGATCAGGAACATGAATGATACCAAGTGCTGGAGAGGTTGTGGGGAAAGGGGAACACTCATCCATTGCTGGTGGGAATGTAAACTTGTACAGCCACTATGGAAAGCAGTGTGGAGAACCCTTAAAAAGACTCAAAATGAGCCTGCCATTTGACCCAGTCATACCACTCCTGGGGATATACACACAAGACTCATCCTACCACAGAGATACATGTACAGCCGTGTTTATTGTAGCTCTCTTCACAATGGCCCCTCAACCGATGAGTGGATAGAGAAAATGTGGTACATCTACTCAATGGAGTTTTATGCAGTGATAAAGAAAGATGATATCAGGAAATTTGCAGGTAAATGGATGGAACTTAGAAGATATTATGTTAAGTGAAGTAACACAGTCCCAGAAAGACAAAAGACGAATGGTATCCTTCATCTGTGGATGCTAGCACCAAGTAAGGCTAGTTGTAAGGTTAATTGAGCAACATTAATGTTATATTCCTCGTGATCTGAAAATAACTGTGCTCTTATATTGTGAATCCCTAGACAGGTTCTAGACCTAACCTACCATTTATTTTCAGACTATGGATTTTTGGTATATGATGGTGTGCATGTATAGATATTTTGGAGTAACATGAAGTTAAAATGGAAAAATGCAAATCAAGAAATATGATATGTAAATAACACACAGTTTGTTTTCAGAAGATACAATTTTACTATAGGTGTGATGTATCAGGCCGGTGTAACTTAGCCTTTCTGGGTGCTTAATGACCATACTTAATACCCATACCAATTTGGCCAAGGGATCCAAGGGATAACTTTGTTCCTTGCCCTCAGAGGTCAACTAAGTCTCAGGAGACTATGCATGGGGGCATCTCTTGAAATGTCCTGCAAATGTGATTCACCAGTCTTCCTGTGTAGGGAGGTCTTGGAGAGCCACTAATGGGACTTTAGCCAGTGTCCAGTCTATAAAGAGGAAGGTCTGCTCATGCTTCGAAAAGAGAAGCCTGGTCTAGCAAGACCTGATTTTGTCCTTGAGTGGATGGAACTGGTAAACGAAAAGCTGAAAGGAGCCAGGGGCTCCCCCCCCCAAAAAAAACCTGAGTGACCCCTGGAAGACCAGATCCTCAACTGACCTTGAGAAAACAAAAACCTTGGTTAATCTGGGCTAACTGTGTGACCTTAAGCATCCAAAAAGAAAGTACAACCTGAAATAAATAGTAAGGTCTGAGAAATTGTACTTCAGATATAAAACGTGAGATCTTAGTAAATAAACAAAAAAAAGAAAAAAGAGAGAGCACTGTTGTTTCACCTATTTTCAATTCTTACTGGCAAGTGCATCTACTCTGTAGCTGCCACTGCTTTTGCCATTCTTTGAAGACATGAGACATAGCTTTTTAATCCTCCAATATTGACTGAAGACTCATGTCTCTCCAAGAATCCTCCAAACCTTCAATGCCAGATGGGGACTACTGAAATATCCAGCTTGTGGTCTGAGCCGCTACTGGGATTTCAGCCTCTTCAGAGTGTAGACTGCTGTTGTTGGACTACCCAGGCTGTGTATTGGAGGCCAGTGCAGGAAGATCAAGACAGGACACATGCTTGCTGGACCTCATTTGGGTGACCATGGGGGGAGGGACCCCAGTGTGGAGCACGGGGGCAGGATTGATGGTTGTTTGGGTTTGCCAAGGAGGAACTCTCAAGCACTTCCTTGGGGAAAACATGACATTTTTTAGCAAAAAATAAAAATAAAAAAAGAAAGAAAATCCTCCAATTCAGGTGATATGTGTATATATCTATGTATATATTTATGTATGTATATATATATATATATATATATATATATATATATATGCAATACAAGTTGGAGAGAACAACAAAAGAATGGGAAAAAAGACTGAAATGAAATAGTGAAGTTCTCCCCAAAACAATAAGCCTCTGCTTTGGAAAAAAAAAGCCTCTGGAAAGACTTGGAAAAAGATGCAAGACATGGACGGCAGAGTGCAGGAACTCAGGTGGGGTGGGGGCATGGAAAGGGAAGTAACTCTAAATTTGAGAAATGATGTATGACATGTGGAAATAGTTTAATAACAATAATAAATTAAAAGAAAAGAAAGTAGCCAAACTTGGAACAGATGGAGCAGCAAGCTCATGTAGTTTGGTCTCCTGCTGAACAAAATGGGTGAGCCAGGACAGTTTATTTGAATACTTGGATTTTTACATGGAATACCATCTTTCTCCTCTCAGCTCACACATATTCTAAACATATTCAGGACTTATTTAAAGGACTAAATCTTCTATTAATCCATCTCATCTTCAGACAGTGTTTTCTACTACCTTTCTAATTATCTGGGGGGGGGCAGTAAACATAGAGCTTAAGAATATGGAGCTTGGCAACAGCAAGCACTATTAATGGCAGAGTCTCCTTGTAGCCACAATTGGCCTCATGGAACAGATGGTGATTACCACAGAAACCCACAACTAGCCAATGTGCAGAGAAGAGACTGCAGAGTGCTTATCCCTGAACAGGACTCCTACGTCAAACTTCAGCCTCCCAAGGCTCGGGAATCTTTTCAGAAGAGGGGACAGAAAGATTTTAAGAACCAGAGGTGGTAGATGAGCACAAGGAAACAGTTTTCCAGACAGCTGATCAGTTACTCGTTGAAGTCACAGCAATGGTGACAGCATGCACAAGTCCCATGCAAACTCAAACCAGACAAAGTCCCAGCATAGACATGGGGAAGTGGGTAAGAAATCCCAACCCGACCCAAGGAGCTTTTGGCAACCGATGACTGCTGGGAAGGGGAGAGACAGTCTCTTTTAAGGATGTGACTCTTGTTAGGTTAAGCCAGGCTCCAGTGGATGGACTCATACCAAAGGACTTTTGGGAACACAAATTAGACACTATATAATAGAGTACATTAAACTGTTCATGGGGCAACAAGGGCAGGTGCAGATTAGGTGATCTAAATATCAAATTATATTGTATTAAAGTTGAAAAATCAAGAAAAAGAAAAAATCTGGAGCTTGAGTTATACTGCACTGTGTTGAAAACTCAAATGATGCCAACTAAGTGAGCACAAGGCAAACTGCCTTCCTCCTCTACCCTTTTCTTGGTGCTAGGAATGAAGTATGATCCCAAACATGTTAAACATGATCTTTACCACTGAGCTACAACCTAGCCCACAAGTTACCATTTTGTGACTTTGTTTTTTTAATGATTTTTTATGTGTATGAGTGTGCTGTCTACATGTAGGTTGGTGTACCTGTGTCCTGCAATGCGGTGGAGGTCAGAAGAGGGTATCGGATTCCCCTGGAACGGGAGTCAAAGTCGGTTCTTAGCCACCATGTGGGTGCTGGGAATGGAACCTGGGTCCTCTGCTCTTGCAGAGCCATCTCCAGCCCCCATTTTGTGATTTTCATAGGGTTCAGATAGTGCTAAGCTCAGTGAGTTTGATGAGTCTCAAATTAACAAATTATCTTTTAATGGTTTTCTACTTTTATATAAATTATCATGACTCATAAAACTTGGTTGTAAGAAACCAGAGGCTTTTACATTAGCAGTGTGAGTCTAGAAGTGATGTGATACTACAAAGAAATGGGGATAGGGCAGGAGAGATGGCTCAGCAGTTAAGAGCACTGGCTGCTCTTGCAGAGGTCCAGGTTTGGCTCCTAGCCCCCATATGGTGGCTAGCAACTATCCATAACTCCAGTTCCAGGAGATCCATTGCCTTCTTCTGACCTCCCTGGGCATCGTATAACATGAGTGCACTTGCATACATGCAGGCAATACACTCATACACATAAAATAAAATATTTAGAAAACCAAAAGAAATAAAGACTATAGTTGATGGAGTAACTACTGGCAAATCCAAGGGATGATTTTTATAAAATAAGTATAGGATTTTGAAATCTATGGAGGAAATATGGACCATTTAATAAATAACACATCAATAAGCTAAATTTGCCTTATTGATGATGATGTTATATTCAGAGATCGATTTGCTCAAGGACACCCACTAGTAAGTGCTGAGTCAGAATTAAAAGGCAGGTCTGTCTGAACTTTCCAAGCCTAATGTAGTCACCAGTTTCTATTGGATGGTTTCACAAATTATCGCTTTTTGTTTCAGTCCATACCTAAATATTTAACTTTGTATTGATATAATGTTGACACCCAGGGTTTCTTTTGTCTTGCATTCACAAATCTTCCTACAGCAATACAATGCAGTCAGCTCATGGGTAGCATATAAGTCCCAAGCACAAAGAGTTGTGAAACATAAGAAATGCTATTTTTTTGGGGGGGGTCTTTTTGAGACAGGGTCTCCCTGTCGTTCCAGCCGTCCTAGAACTCACTATGTAGACAAGAGTGGCCTTGAACTCACAGAGATCCACCTGCCTCTGCCTCCATAGTGCTGGGATTAAAGGCATGCACTACCACACCCGGCTCCAAGAAATGCTATTCTAAGAATCAATATACTTCTTCAGTTTACTCAGAATATGGTGTTCTTCACTTTGGACATGGTAGCAGTAGGATCAGAAGTTCAATGTCATCCTCAGGTATGTAGTGAGTTTGAAGCCAGCCTGGACTAGAGAAGACTCTGTCTCAAATAGAAAATAAAAGATTATCCTCATACTTTTGGGCAGTACTGATGATGGAACTCAGAGCCTCATGCATGCTAGGCAAGTGCTCTAGCACTGAGTTAAAGCCCAAGAATTTGTTTTCTTAAAAGAGATCTCACTTTTGTTTGTTTTATTTCATCTTTAATATGTGAATAATTGCAAAAATTTGTGGAGTGAAATGGGAAATTTTGATCCATGTGTACACTGTGTATTGATCAAATAAAAATAATTACCATCTTTACTGTCTCTAGCTTACACCATTTCTTTGTGGTGAAACATTCAAAATCGCTTCTTCTATCCAGTTTGAAATATACATTGTTGTTATCTAGCTTCGCTGTACTGAGGAGGAGAGTACCAGCATGCTTTGCTCCTATCTAAGTGCAACTTTGTTCCCACTGATCAACCTTTCCCACCCCTCCCTCTGTCCTCCTACTCTCCAAGGCCTTAGAGAGTCATCATTCTGTTCTAGAACAAGGCATTTCAAAGCTTACTTTTATCTTTTTTTTCTTTTTTTTTCTTTTTTTTTTAGAAACTTACCTTTCATTTAATGAGAGTAAGCACCAATTGATGACTCATCAGAGAGTCAACAATAAGATCGGAGTCTAGAGTTCAGGGTCCAGGGACTAAGAAGCAGAAAATATGGCAAATGCTGGGATTACAGATATAGGTCACCATGAGCAGTTTACATGGTGCCAGGATGGAACCCAGGGCTTCTTGCATGCGATGAAAACACTCTACCAACTCAGCCACAGACAATGCAATGTCTTTACCAGAAAAAGGTAAAAAATAGGGAATCTATGATGTACAGAAATCTGGTCTCGCTGCGAGGCACAGCCAGGACCTGGTAGTGTTTTTTTTTTTTTTCTCTCTCTGTAGCCCCAGCTACAGAGTGGAACTCACTATGTAGATCAGGCTGGCCTTGAACTCACAGGGATCCACCTGCCTCTGCCTTCTAAGTGCTGGGATTAAAGCCATGCACCACCACACCCAGCAATTAAAAAAAAAACGCATTAGAAGTCAGTCAGTGCAAGTAGAATGCCAGCAATGAAACAACAATCTAGCACAGCAGCTGGATACTGTAAGTTGGGACAACTGGAACACAGGAAAAAGGAAAAAGCTGCAAAAAGTAGAAATCACATTCTGGGGGCTGTCCTCTGATCTCCAGACACACACAATGGCACATGTATATAGTACAAACATGCAAAAAATTGAGTTTATAGTTTTGGAATACAGATACATTTTAATGTATATTCTATCTTCATATGTATAATTTTAATAGCTGACCAATATCTCTGTGAGTTCAAGGCCAGCCTGATCTACATAGTGAGTTCCAAAAAAAAAATATTCAGAAAGATGTCAACAGCTTGAAGCAATGGGTTGAAACTAACAGATGGTATATAGTAGTGATCCATGTATAGATTTGCTTTTAAGCCAGGTGTCCAAGTGATGGTTTAGAGAGAGGGAAAAAGCCAAGGGGCTTTGCTGAAAGCAAGCTCAAAATGATCAATAGTGAGGAGCAGGATAGATAACTCTAGCCACCAGGAGAGCAGAAACAGATGCAAACAATCTTGAATTAAAGGTAGGATTGCTACGGGCCTGCATTGCAAATGACTTCTTTGTAGAACTGCTGAATCTGAATAGGGTCACTGGACTGGCCAATTTTTTTTTTCCTGGTTATGATAGTCTATAATATTTTTATGAGCTAGGGGGAATATCGGGTAAAGGCTTCATAGGGTTCTATTTGTATTATTTCTTTATTTTAAATATTTTATTTTTTATTTTATGTGTAAGAGTGTATTGCTTACATGTGGGTAGGTGTTCCTGTGTCATGCAATGCTGGTGGAGGTCAGAAGAAGGCATTAGATCCCCTGGAACTGGAGTTAAGGATGGTCATTAACTGCCACGTGGGTGCTGGGAACCGAACCTGGGTCCTCTGTAAGAACAGTCAGTGCTCTTAATTGCTGAGCAATCTTTCCAGTCCCTATTTGTATTCTTTCTTTCTTTCTTTCTTTTTTTTTTTTTTTTTTGGTCTTTTTGAGACAGGGTCTCCCTGTAGCCGCAGCTGTCCTGGAACTCACTCGGTAGACCAGGCTGGCCTTGAACTCACAAAGATCCACCTGCCTTGCCTCCTGAGTGCTGGAATTAAAGGCGTGCGCCACCACGCCCGGCTTGTATTATTTCTTATGGTTGCATGTAAATCTATAATTATCTCCAAATTAAGAGATGATAATTGTTACTGGTCTTCATCTTTTCTACTCGGTTATTCAATAGGCTTTTTGAACACCTTTGTGTCTTAGGCTTTCTATGCTTAAGAACAAAGCTGATTGAGATGGGAGTTTCAGTCTGGTGCAGAAAGAGACACACATGACTAAAGTACAGCAGATTATGTTTTATAGCAGACAGGTGCTTAGAATGTCATAGGAAAAAGAAGTCTACATCGGAAAGGGGGTAAGAAAAGGTTTAGAAGAGTGGGGTGCTGGCTTATGCCTTTAATCCCAGCATTTGGGAGGCAGAGGCAGGCTAATCTCTGTGTTTAAGGACAGTCTGGTCTACATAGTGAGTTCCAGGTCAGCTGGGACTACAGGGAGACACTGTCTCAAAATGATCAAAAAAAGAAAGAAAGAAAAGAAGGAAGGAAGGAAAGAAAGAAAAAAGAAAAGAAAAAGAAAAGAAAAGAAATGGTTTAGAGCATGTAACACTGTTAAAAGCTAGAGGGCCGGTAAAGAATTTGCCAAACAGATTAGGTGGGTATGATTGCTAATCTTGGTTGTCAGTTTGACATACCGGGGAATAGAGAACTTCAAGTGGAGAAGTCCCTCCATTAGACTACAATGAGGGCAGTCTCTGGGGCCATTTTCTTGATTGCTAATTGATGCAGAAAGGCCCAGCCCAGCTTGTTCCACCCCTAGGCAGGTGGGCCTGGGTTGTAGAATAAAGGTAGCTGAGCAATCTGAGGGAAGCTAGACACTAAGTGGCATTCTTCTCTGATGTTCTTCTCCTTTAGTTCATGCTTCTAGGTTCTTGCCTTGAATTCCTCCTGCCCTGACCTTCTCTCAGTAATGGATTATGACTTGGAAGCTCTTTCATTCTCAAGGGACTATTGGCCTGAGCAGCTTATCAAAGCAATAGAAAAACAAACTAGAGCGGTGGGGATGGGCTTTCTAGGCAGAGGGAGTGTGCATAGTGTACAAAGGCCTGTGCAGCTGAGACAAGACACTTTCACCTATCTGGGGAGCAGAAAATGCTGACTATGAAGAAGTGTAAAAAGCTTGGTTCAGATCTCCAAGACCTTGGATGTATAGTAAAGAGGTTGTATTTATTGAGAAGTGTCATATATTCTAGGGAACATGAAGCTAGTGATAGATGAGATGATACTGGTATTTAGAAACTTTCACACGGGGATTGTTAGGAGGGGAGAAAAGACTGCAGGTGGGGAGACAAGTTATGAGGCTGTTGCTGTAGTTCTTGTGAGAGAAAAGTTAGGCATGACCCGAAACTGTGTGTGTGTGTGTGTGTGTGTGTGTGTGTGTGTGTGTGTGTATGTGTGTGTGTGAGTAAGATAAAGAATAGAGGGGGTTGGAGAGATGGCCTAGTGGTTAAGAGCACCGACCGGTCTTACAGAGGACCCAGGTTCGATCCCCAGCACCCACATGGTGGCCGAGAACGGTCTGAAACTGCAATTCCAGGAGAACTCCAGTTCTCCTTCTGACCTCCGCGGCATTGCACGACACGAGCTCACAGACTTGCATGCAAACAGTACATTCATACACATACAGAAATAAATAAAATTTAAAAAAGACAAAGAATAAATTCAAGAGAGTTTTAGAAAATAGAACTCACAGGGATGAGGGAAACACTGGATGTTTCGTGAAGAGCAGTGTTAGGAGTCCAAAATGACTGCCTGGATTCTGGTTGGTGTCATTTAATGAACTGAAGGAAAACTAAGCTAGTGTGACAATATAGAGACACGTGACTTAGTTGTGTACATTCTCATTTGAGGACACTGTGTAGGCAAGTATTCTCAGGAAGCATCTAGATGAATGCCTGGACCACCAAAGAGAGATGCCGTATCTTTCCACTTTTATCCTTTATCCCTCACAAGTGCTGTGGTACTGTGCACTGAAAATTTATAGAGTATTTAATATTTCTCTCTCTCTCTCTCTCTCTCTCTGTGGTTATGTGTATGTTATCACATTCAACTTGTGAACATCAGTTCTCACCTTCTACCATGTATTTGAGTTCTGTGGATAAAGCTCGGGTCATCACGCTTGGGAGTAAGCACCTTTACTAATTTCGATGGCTCCCTCCACTGAATTACTTTCCCCTTAACTTTGCAAGTCAGTTCAGTGGATTTAGATATTCTAGAAAAGTCTTAATAATTAAAGGCCGGTCAGGGGTGGTGGTTTATGCCTGGAATCTCAACACTCCCAGAATGTCTCAGGAACAAGAAAAAGCCAGAATTCTGTTAAAGGGTGTTTTGTTATTGTAATTGTTATTTGGAGACAAGGTCTCATAAATTCCAGGCTGACCTTGAACTTGCTATGTAAGGATGACCTTGAAATTCTGATATTTGTCAGAAGAGGGCATCAGATTTTCCTGGAACTGGAGTTAAAGACAGCTCTTAGCCACCATGTGGGTGCTGGGAATTGAACCCCAGTCCTCTGCAAGAGCAGTCGGTGCTCTTAACTGCTAGGCCATCTCTCCAGCCCCAGAGATTCTGTTATTTGTGAGAACATGAATGAACCCAAGGATATTAATGTTAAGCAATAAAAGATAGCCACATTGAAACTGAATGATTGCACCCACATATGGGATATTAAAGAATTTATTTCATAGGAGAAGAGAGCAGACTGGTAGTTACCAGAGCCTGGAGAGAGTAAGAAGGGGGAAGGATGGAAAGGCTGACCAACAAGTAAAATGTTTGCAGTTGGATAGAAACAAGAAGTTTCAGTGAC
Source organism: Rhizomys pruinosus (assembly GCA_009823505.1). Taxonomy (NCBI): domain Eukaryota; kingdom Metazoa; phylum Chordata; class Mammalia; order Rodentia; family Spalacidae; genus Rhizomys; species Rhizomys pruinosus. The sequence continues at coordinate 110,503 of VZQC01000682.1, read as the reverse complement.
CTGTTATGCAGTAGGGTGACTACAGATAAGAATAATGCACTGTATATTTCAACCTGGCTAGAAGAGATTTTGCATCCTTTACTACAAAGGAATGAGAAATGCTTGAGGTAATGAAGATGCTAATGACCTGGATTTGATCATTACACAGTGTGTAAACATATGAAAACATTACATTATATCACACAGAGTTATACAATGTGCGTAATTATTTGTTAAAAATATAGAGCAAAAGGTGAAGTCTTAGTTTAATGGTTGAGAATATTGTGTAAGCTTGAGGTCACTACTATTAATACCAGTGATGAATTGCACTCTCCAGAATGGGATTTCCTAAGGACAAGGTGAAGGACACTGAGGCCAGCTCAGGGTCATCCTGACCTAACAAAATTGTATTAACTGTACTTAGTTCCTCCCTCCCTCCCTCCTGCCCTCCCTCCCTCCCCTTCTTTCTCCCTCCTTCCCTCCCTCCCTCCTTCCCTCCCTCCTTCCCTCCCTCCATTCCTTTTGCTCTTTTCAGACAGGGTTCACTGTGTATCAGAGGCTAGTCTCAAACTCAAGATAGTCCTGCCTCAGCCTCCTAAGTGGTAGGATTACAAACACATGTCATCACATCTAGCTGCATACTCCACCCCCCCATTTCCACTAACATTGATATTTCAGGATATAAAAGCTATCTAGGAGTTGAAAGGTCCCAAGGAAGCAGCTCTTGACAGTAGGAAGAAAAGGCATAGGAGTTCTTTGTTCTGAGGCAGTTGACTCCTGGACCAAGAACCATGAGCTCTGTTCTAAACTCCAAATGGGAGTGAGAGACATTTGTAAACGATGCCCACCTGAATCCTTAAATTAGTCTAGGAGTTTGGCTGTAACCCTGCCTCTAGCCCTGCTGCTTTCTAGCCTACTCCTGTGCAAGGGAGCTTATTCTTATGCCATTGTCACCTTCTTTCCTTTAAGCTTGACTCGCAGTAGTGAAATTACTTTTGTGAAAGTTCTGAGGAATAGCCTTGTGCTTCCACTTCCTCGGTGGCTGTCACCCTTCTGAGTGAGGAACGATCTACCCCACCTCAATTAAAAGTATGAAATGGTGCTGGGCGTGGTGGTGCATGCCTTTAATCCTAGCACTAGGGAGGCAGAGGCAGGCAGATCTTTTTGAGTTCAAGGCCAGCCTGGTCTACAGAGCGAGTTCTAGGACAGCTGGGGCTACAGGGAGACCCTGTCTCGAAAAGACAAAAAAAAAAAGTTTGAAATGCTACAAATATTACCCAGAACTGCCTCTTTTATGGAGTTACTGCAAGTCTCTCTCTCTCTCTCTCTCTCTCTCTCTCTCTCTCTCTATATATATATATATATATATATATATATATATGTATATACATATACACACACATAGATCTTAAATTTCTTTTCTTCTTCCTCTAATTCTATTTTCCTAGTATCCTGTACTGAGAGAAAGGCTTTCTTCCATCTTGAACCCTTTGGGTGGATCTGCAGTGAGCTTCGCTGTGCCATCAAGCTGTGTGTGGGAAATAGGACAAAAAAAGAAAAGGCAGAAAGAAGGCAAACAAGAAAGAGTGACCGAGTCTTACGTGGAGAAAGCATTGTTCTGTTTTTCACACCGGATCCCCTTGCAGTTGTTAGGTTCATCAATAGCTCTGGTCTCATAGTAAAAATAAAGCTGGTTCAGTCCATTGGCAAAAGCCAGCAGTACCAGGCAGTAGATAAAGAGGAATTTGAGTATGTCAAGCAGCATGCGTCCCAGAGAGATCTGCAGAGGCCCTAAATGGGAGTTGGCTGTAAACAAGGATATGAGACGCAAGGAACTTAAAATGTTGGATATTGCAAAGAGCGCCTCTGCGATCAGAGTTGGGTGCCACATTTCCCATTCCTCCCTTGGACGAGAACCGTTGTACTGAAAAAAAAAAAGACAAAAACAAGTACAGGAGATGAGAAGTCCAATGAGCATTTCCAAAATACCCCTTCCTACCCTTTCACATCCAAAATATGCTCCCGGCACTCAGTTATATGAAAGGCCCTGTACAAAGCACTATATGTCTGTCCTTTTTCCCCATTCAATCACCACATAGTGCTAATAACTTTCTCCCTCCCACTCCTAGCCAAATATATACTGAGTTTATATACATCACAGAGGAAATTTCAGAGCAATCATTTGCAGCAGCCGCCTGTGCTTTACCAACAGACATTTTCTAACTGTGGGTTTACCAGATTGCTGGGGAGCGTTGTTGAAATGGAACCACTGCCCTAGGTAGTAGGGACAGATCATTTGGCTTCCCAATGAGATTTCAAACTGTTTCTATCCCCTCAGCCTACTCCCCACATGTGTTCAAAATGTACAACTTTCAGTCTCTGAAGGAAGAGAGGTATGTGCAGCCGACTCAGTGTGAGGTGCTCTTTCTCCAGGCCGTGCTGGCTGCAGTTTGGGGATGAGTCCTTAGGGATCCTTTCCTCAGCATTTTCTGCTGCAGTTTTAGCAGTTTGTTCTGTATTCTACATTATTGTAAATGGCATGTCAACCTTCCAGGTAGCAAAATTCTCCACACAGTGGCATATGGACATATTTTACTGTTTCTTGAACAATCCTTCAAGGTAGAAAAGCCTTTCAATGCAAATGAAGAACTGTGGAGTTGAAAGAGAGGGAATCACCCCTGTTTACAGCATTGCTTGCCCATATTCAACCCTACCCAAGGCTTCTATGTTCTGGAACATGAGGAATAGCCTTGTAGAAAGATGTGTGAGGTCTGAAGTCTAATTTGGAAATTGTCACTTCAAACTGTCTGTAACTTGCTCCTCACCATAAAAGAAGGACAACATAATTTCTACCTGCTGTACATGTCTGTGATTCTGTATTCGTGTACAAGAGTCTGTGTACTCTGTAAGGGGAGTGGGTATGGAATTATAACGAGCTACTTGTTACCTTCTCCAGGACAGAAGTAGATTTTGTCTGGGATTCAATCCGAAACACATTCTTTTAAGCTCTCATTTAAATATCACAATTTCTCAGGACTAAATGTAGACAACTTCCCTAAGCAAATGTGTTGGGGACCAAATTATCTTGTACGCATTACTCAAATGTGCTTCAGTTCCAACAACTGATGAAACGGCTGGTGTTAAAATAATAGGTTTGTGTATCCAATATTCTTCATTGTCAGAGGAATCAGACTGTGGCACATTTGTACATCTATTTAAGATAGACTTTTAGGAGGCTGATCGGTTTTCTGTAATCTTAACCAAATTTCTCCTATTTCTACATTTTCCTTCAAAGTAAAAATGTAAACCAAAACCAGTGATTGCATTGCTGTGAGGGAGTAGGTGGTAGGGCTGTCTTACAAATGGAGGAACCAAAATCCAGAGAAGTGTAGATACTTGCTAAAGATCATACAGCAAATCTGGTAGCCAAGCCTGAACTAAACTCCAGGTCTCTATTTATTAAGTCTAGCTATGTTTTCCATGAAATGCTTCTCACATGCTAGTTGATCTCAAACACAGATGTTTGATAGGTTATTAAACTTCCAAGATCTGTTTGAGAGACTGGGATTCTTTGTTGATAATAAAACAGATCTATCTTTTAAAACTAGAAATAATCAGATGGCATATGTTTAGGTCATATAATTTTTTTTTACTTTTATACTATCTCCCCATCCAGAGCTGTAACCACAGGGAAGTCTGTTGCCCACAGGGTGGTATATCTAGATTTGCAGAACACCCAGAAGCATAAAAGACAATTCTCACAGCAAATGTCCACTTTCACATACACTTCTGGAAAAAGCTATCTTACCAGATGTGTATGAGAAGTAAACTTGAAGCACATCTAGCATTGAGGTCAATAGCCATTTATCTGTCAAGTGCTTGATAGTGCATACTTTTGGCTTTGTGAACTATATGGTTCCTGTAACAACTGCTTAACACTTTCATTTTAACACAAAATTGGCCATAATAATACGTAGACAAATGGATAAGGCAGAAAGCCAAGTTTGCCCCATAGACTGTAGTTTGCTGACCCCTGATCTAATATAGTACTTTAGTTGTTTTTCTTTTTTAAGTTTATATTTAATGTAGTTCAATTTAAAATATTTTTTATACTTTCAGAATTTCATATGTGACTACTATATTTACATCATTTCTTAAAGCCTCAGATTTCAGTGGAAGCCTCTAATGTCTGCTGTTGGAGCCAAAGAAGAAGACTAGATGACACATTACTTAAATCCAAATCAGCCCCTTGAGTTTGTTAATATACTGCAATTTTATGTAAGTTTCTGCTTGAAGATGTGTTTCTATTGAATAAAAATAAAAGCTTGAAAACCACTGATGGAGTCTAATTTGCTTATCTATCTGAGGCACAATTGAGGCTCTAAGAGGAAGCAGTATTGGCTGGTGGTAATCCAGCTCTCAAGTACAAGATTAAGTTTGTGTCTCCAGGAGCTTAGATTAATGGTATGGGGAAGTAAATGAGTTTTCTTATATTCTTTAAATAGAATGTGGTTTGAAACTTGGCTTCACTTCTTTTCAAAGTGTGTGAATTGCATTTAGATCCAAATGCAAAATGTGAAGAGAGACATTCTAATGTGAGGACTTAATAGTAATAAGAACAGGAAGGGGCAATTGTATCTATAGTCAAGTAAACATTGAAGAAATGCCTACAACTTGGTCAGTAATAAAGTCCAGATTTACTCTGTGCATATGCAATGAGGTGGTGGAGGGATAGACCTAAGTGGTGCTATCCTGGAAGACCATGCAAATGAAGATTAATCAGCGTTTGTCGTCCAGGATAGCACCACTTAGGTCTGTCCCTCCACCACTTCATTGTATATGCACAGAGTAAATCTGGACTTTATTATATACACTGTTCCATTTTATTGCTTTCCTTCTTATTATTTATATTCTATGAAATGAAGCATATATTGTTAACTAACTTTTCACTCTAATATATAAAGGAAACTCTAGGGCCGAAGAGATGGCTCAGTGGGCAATGGGCTTGCTGTGAAAGCATGAGGACTTGAGTTCAGATTCCTAATACCGATGTAAAAGCCAGATGCAGTGGCATGTAGTTATAACCCCAGTGCTAAGGTGGGACAGGGGTGGAGACAACTGGATCCCAGGGGCTCACTGGCTAGTTACTAAACTAAACTGGTGATCTCCAGGCTCAATGAGAGAGCTTGTCTCCAAAAATAAGGTGGAAAGCCATAGAGGAAGATACCCAAAGTTGATCTCTGGCCTCCACATGTGTACATATGGGCAAGTGCACCTGCAAACACACACACACACACACACACACACACACACAGATGTATCCACACATGCATATATGACATACTCATACATACACAATTGAAAATAAATAAATAAAGGAGTATTTTTAAGGCCAACTGATCTCATGGCATTTCCATATTGCCTCAGAAAACCAGTCATTTAAAATATTTCAAGGGGCCTGTGGAGTGTTTCTTGTGGCTTTACCTTTAGTAGTTGTCTCATTTTGGTTAGGGAAAGTCTAGACTGGTTGTACCTCTGTGGATGAAAGGACCACACTCTATTCACATATAACATTTCATTACAAATTTTTCATTGAAATTCTGTATGTGGCGTGTTTTACTTCTTTTGAGGATTGAGGGGAAAGGTACTAGCTTACTAGAGTGGATTTATTATACCTTGTGATGGAGTATCTAGGGAGTATCTAGGAAGTATCTAGGGAGTATCTGGGGAGTATGTAGGAAGCCTCACCAGTGACATTGGATAGGATATGTGATTAGCTCATGTTGAGCATCTGTAGATGTTTTCATACCCCCAGATGTCAGTCCATTTCTTTAACATGTATTCTAAACTCTCCTGGTTAAACAAAACCTAGTAATTTCAAGATTGATAATTTATGGTTTCTTCACTTCTAAAGGAAGAAAGTAATTAAATAGAAGAAACTATTGTAATTATCTAATGCAACATTTTATTAATCCTTTGAAAATTGTACACATGCATACAATGCAATTTTTAGAGAAACACTGTTTTACAGAGTGCCAGAATGGCGTGGAGTTCACCCAGGCATGTTAACAAGAGATTCAAACGTTTTCTTCTCTAGACTTTTCTTTTAAGGAAGTTGTAAGAATGTGTTAAATAATCACCACATGAATAAGGCATACTCTTGGGCTCCTTTCAAAAATGTTTCATGAATGCATTCAATATTCCTGCTCTATATGAGTTTCAAGGCCTTAAAATTTATGCAATATGCATATTAGGGATGTAAAAATACACTAAGTTGTTGGAGATTTGGGGGATGGCCATATTTCCATTCTAAAACTCTGTAAATGTAGAATTTAATACAGAAAAGCATGACTGACTAAACAATGTCGGAGAATGAATTTTTAGCCTTCCTTCATGGGGAAAAAGTTCAACTTAGAGTAGCAAGAGTATAGCCATTCATTCTATTATTAACCATGCAACTCACTCAGAACCTGTAATTACTGCCCCGCCTCCCAAAAGACGGGGTCTGTGAAGTGTTTCTTGTGACTTTACCTTGTAAGTTTCATTCTGCTTGGGGAAGGTCATTTTAGACTTTTTGCAACTTTGTGGATAAGAGGACCAGATTCATTCACCCACTCATTAAAAATCCAAGTTCTGCATAATTGAAGTGTATTTTCAGGACAATTCAAAATGTTCTTGCATGGAGAAAGTATCACGGTGTTGGGAGGTGTGCCTGTGTACATGCATTTTCTGTATATATGTAGAGAGACATACGTTAGGGATGCTAAAATAGATTTCTAATGCTTAAATGGTTATCCTGATGGAAGAATTAATGGAGGAAGCAGAGAGGACAATAGACCTGTATGTCCTAAAGTACAGTTTCTGGAGTTCTGCTCTTTGACATAAGAAGAACATTTGACAGAAGTGGGGATGTTTGCCTTTGTGAAGCAGGGATGTCTATATCAGAAGCACTACTATGGATGGGAAAATTTTGTTCCTTATGGATGTGGAATGAGAAGAAAAAAATATTGGGCAAATATAAAGTAACTGTTTTTAATAAAGTGATAATGGTTAAGAGGAGCTTTTGTTTGTGGGCTTGGGTTTGTTTTCGTTTGTTTGTTTGTTTGTTTGTTTGTTTGTTTTAGAGACAGTGTCTCCATGTATCCTCAGCTGGCCTGGAACCCGCTGTGTAGACAAGGCTGACCTCAGTCTCACTGAGATCCACCTGCTTCTGTCTCCCGGGTGCTGGGATTAAATGTGTGCCCCACCATGCCTAGATTAAGAAGGGCTTTTGGAAATAGTGAATTTACTAAGTTTTCTGGCCTTGCTGTCTTCTTGAAAAGAACAGTGTAGAAATTTAAGCATGGAAGTTTGAAGACTCCTCTACTTTGAGAATCTAAGAAGCTAAATGATTCGTGGACAAAATGGTCCATTCTCCACTTTTTTTGTTTAGGTAGATTCTCCTTACAAACCACCAAAAGAGAGTCTATTTAATGTTTTCTCACACAGATGGGACAGTCATTAGTTTTCCCATGAATTCTTCTGGTTCCCAGTGCAAAAATTTATTGATATAACCAAAATAATTGCTGAAGAAAAATGATAGACATTCCATTTTACCTTGACATAGGCCACAATCTTCAAGGAAATAGTTGCCAGGTAGAGGGAGTTCATTGCAAAATCCATTAAGTTCCACCAATCATGGATGTATTCAGTGAATCCACCATCCCACATTTCCTTAATCTCCCCCCAAATGAAACCTGAAGAATGGAGGCAAAACATTTATTTCTACATAAAAGCAGTGTTGGAAACTACAGCAGGAATCCATTCCACCCCCATGAATAAAGATAAGATTTATGAATGAACTAGGGTCAGTGGGTGAGGCTCAAAGAGCTAGTGATCACTTATTTCCCTTTTCTTTGCTACCATCTTCCAATGTTGAACATGTGAAATTCGGTGGGCTTTTCCCAATGATGCCCATGTATTGTGGTTTTATGGGTACTGCTCCTTTTTAATTAAAAAAAAATTGGCATACAGAATATTATGTTTCATGATGGCATTTTCAAACATAAAACATCATTTGCTTTTGTTGACCCTGCCCCTCTTCCCACCTATCCGTCTTCCCCCCCTTGTACCATTTCAGTCCCGGTAGCTCCCTTTCCACTTTTATGTCATGTATGTTCTAGTTTTTTATCCTCTTTTTCAACACCTTTTTCTCTCCCTTTCACAGCTCCTTTTAACTTTCATTACCTAGGCCCACACACTCACACAGATATTTGTATGCATGAGCAGTCAAAGCTAGGATTTGTGTACAAGACAACATGGAATATTTATCTTTCTGAGTCTAGGTAACCTTGCTTAATATAATAATCATAATTTCCAGATCCATTCGTTTGCATATTTCATAATTTTGTTATTCTTTAGAGCTGAACAAAATTCCACTGTATGTGTATACATTTCCATTTCTTTGTTATTGTGAATATTGTAGCAATAAACACGGATGTGCGGGTATCTCTGTGGTAGGATACAGAGTCTTTTGGTACTATTCCCAAGAGTAGTATAGTTCTATTTTTTAGTTTTTCTTTCAGAAACCTCTATACTGATTCCCATAATAGCTGCATTAGTTTACACTTCTACCCACTCCCTCACCAGACTTTGCTTCCATTTATTCTTGATGAGAGATAGCCATTCTGATTGGGGTGAGATAGAATCTCAAAATGGTTTTAATTTCATCTCCCTGTTGGCTAACAGTAATGAACACATTCTAAAATATGATCTGGCCACTTTGTTTTTTTAACAAGATGGTGTTGAAATTTTGTCTTTAAATTTTATAAATTCTATATTCTTCCTTCTTTGGAGTGTAATTTAATCAATATATGGATTTCACAAATATTATCTCATGGTCCCTACTTTACATTGGTGTTAGAGAGAAAAGTTGTCCATGAATTTTGATGTGAGCAAGCTGACCAGGGACCAAATTGCTAGATGTTGAGACTGAAGCTAGGCATTGGGGCTCCAAATAATTTTCTTCTTCCTCCTCTGATTATGTGGGGATTTTGTGGAATTTTGCCTGTTGACATAGCTGTTTCAATAGAAGTATGTAGCTAGGGTCAAGGGTGTCACTTCTCTGACTTTAAATGTGAATTGCCTGAAGATGCTGTTAACTTCTAGATCCAAGGTCGGGCTTCAGATACCTAAGAAATTCTCAAGTAGTGCTGATATTGGTGGCTCGGGGTTCATAGTTTCAGAGACAAAAACTTAGAGTATGTTATGTGTTGGCCAATCCAGTGCTATTTAATCATGCCTGGAGACTATACATCTGGTTGTACCATGGCTTATATGAATTTCCCAGGTGTCTCTGCTGACTGTGGGATCAGTATCAGAATATAGCTACAAATACAAGAAAGGGGCAGAATCTATGTGCATTATGGTTATGGGGGAGAACACTTTGAAGAAAAATGCCCAGTACTTGTTCTGTCTAGCTTACCTGAAGCCTGTACTAACACTTGGCTTGTTCTTATAAATTGGCTTATAGCCAATTTTCCATCAGAAGAAATGTTAGGATCTCTCAGGGGCCCATGAAATATTACATGACCAGGGCCTGGGACAGAAGAAACCACAAGTCTTAGACTCTCAACAAAGACCTACTGGAGGTGCCCTAGTTCAGAGCTAGTCTGACTGCATGGTCTAGTATTTTCTTTAGCTAGGACTAGAAGGCAGCTTAACCGTTATTGCTGTTACCTTTCACTCACCTAGAACCCAAGGTAATATCATCCATTCCACAACCGTTGGCGGAGGTCCCTGTACATGGAGGTCTGTCCTGACGATATGCTGAGAAGCCAGGAGAAGCATGAAGAGGAAGGTCAGATAAGATGCCGTGTGGCAGATGAACTTGATAAAGGGTTTCTTGATGAACAGCCCAAGGTTGCTTCTGGGTGAGATCAGATACGCTATAGACAGCATAGGAAACAGGAATCCGATGGTCATGCAGGTTAGAAGCTTGACTATCCAGTGTTTCCTCCGCCATCCAGGGAAGCCATCATACCACAGGGTGGCAAGCAGCTGTTGGCAGTTGGGCTGAGCAACAAACTGGGAAATAAAGAGAACAAGTTAGGATGCCCAGGAAGAGATCAATATTTATGCTACTTCTATTTGCAGACTGCCCCCAGCAAACAGCTCTGTGCCTAATCTATATAGGAGGCTGAGAATCATTAAGAGTGCTTGAGGGCTGGAGAGATGGCCTAGCAGTTAAGAGCGCCGACTACTCTTGCAGAGGACCCGGGTTCGATCCCCAGCACCCACATGGCGGCTGAGAACCGTCTATAACTCCAATTCCAGGAGAACTCCAGTTCCAGGGGAATCCGACACCCTCTTCTGACCTCCGCGGCATTGCACGACCTGGGTGCACAAACCTACATGCAGACAGTACATTCATACACATAAAAAAAAAAGAGTGCTTTGAAAAATCCAGATTCCCAGTTCCTAGTACAATTGGTCTTTGAGGAATGGGAGGATAGAGCCTAGGCAATAGTTTTCCAAAAATTTTTAGCTGAGAATTTTCATTTCAAAATAATTTACTTGTACTCATTCCCTCAGCCTCCATGAGGTCATCATGACATGTGTGCTCTATTTAGGGAAACACAAACTGGCAGAGAATAAGTCCATGCCTGTGGCTACGGTTTTTGGAACAGAAATGAGTTCTCTTTGATTTTGCCTTTTCCCCATTTTGTTTCCAGTGTCTCTTGGTTGGTTTGCAATGAATCAGGTTGCTGCTTTGCCATCTATTTAGCACTCTTTCTAGCATAGACATGTAACACAGGAAAAATATTTGGGGACCAACATTATAATATTGTATACTAACCCATCTGGAATTTGACTTGAGACAATCTACAAAGTGTCAGTGATTAATAATTAGGGAATCATCAGCATTGTAAGTCATCCTCCAGCTGCTACTTCCTAGTAAGTGACTCAATAGGGAGCTCAGCTGCCAACCATGATTTTAAACACTGCCTACATTTGATTATTCAAGTTTCCTGTGGGAGAGGTTAACAAAATGACAGGATATAGTATACTAGTCTATAGAAACTTGTTTCATCACTTACCTAACACCTATGACAAAGTAGCCTAACTTTACTATTATATCTACAAAGACCAGACATTTTCTTTTTTTTTCCATTTTTTAAAATTTTATTTATTTCTGTATGTGTATGAATGTACTGTCTGCATGCAGGTCTGTGCACCCGTGTCGTGCAATTTTGCTGAGGTCAGAAGAGGGTGTCGGATTCCCCTGGAACTGGAGTTCTGGAATTGGAGTTTCAGACGGTTCTCAGCCACCATGTTGGTGCTGGGGATTGAACCTGGGTCCTCTGCAAGAGCAGTTGGCGCTCTTAACCACTAGGCCATCTCTCCAGCCCCAGACCAGACATTTTCAATCAAGCCATTCTTTTCCTCCTTGAGCACATGGGTGAACTACATTTCCAGGTATCCTTGGCCATGTGATTAAGTTCTCATTAATGGAATGTGAAGAGAAATGACATGTGACATTTGCATGGTTGGTCCATAGTCATTTCTCATGCATGTTCCTCTGTAGTTTTCCACAATTTTGAGAGTGGCTTTTGTGAACACATGTCCCTCAGTATCCATGTGGAAAAAAACTATCCTGCTGATCGTGAATATCTATTTTGAAGAGTTACAGTTCTAAGAAAAAAATCTAGTGTCCTTAAGTCGCTATATGTTTTGAGCTTTAAAGCAGGTGACTATTGTGAAACTCTTAAGAATAAACTCTGTCAGGTATGGTGGTGCATGCCTTTAATCCCAGCACTCAGGAGGCTGAGGCAGGTGGATCTCTGTGAGTTCAAGGCCACTCTGGTCTGCATAGTGAGTTCCAGACCAGCTGAGGCTATATGGAAGCCCTGTCTCAAAAAGGCTCCCCCCCCCCAAAAAAAAGGCTCTAAAATGTTTTTATTCTGGGACCTCATTTCCCCCAAATACATTCATAATCACAATTATGTGCTCATGTCTCCTTTCTACAAATTCACACACAAAAAGACAAAATTCTGTGATCTCTTTCTACTCCTCTTGCCACTATAGAGTATCCCAAAGAAGTCCAAGAAACTATAGAAGAGGTTAAAGATGGGGCTGGAGAGATGGCCTAGCGGTTAAGAGCATCGACTGCTCTTGCAGAGGACCAGGGTTTGATTCCCAGCACCCACATAATGGCTGAGAACCGTCTTTAACTCCAGTTCCAGGGGAATCCGACGCCCTGTGCAGGTGCACAAACCTACATGCAGACAGTATACTCAAACAAATAAAAAATAAGGGGCTGGAGAGATGGCCTAGCGGTTAAGAGCGCCAACCGCTCTTGCAGAGGACCCGGGTTCGATCCCCAGCACCCACATGGCGGCCGAGAACCGTCTGAAACTCCAATTCCAGGAGAACTCCAGTTCCAGGGGAATCCGACACCCTCTTCTGACCTCCGCGGCATTGCACGACAACGGGTGCACAAACCTGCATGCAGACATACATTCACACATACAGAAATAAAAAAAAAAATTAAAAAAAACAAATAAAAAAGAAATACATTTTTTTAAAAAAAGAAAAAAAGAAAGGTTAAAAAATAAAGCGAGACTGTGGATGCAATGGGAAAAAACCACCAAAATTCTTAGTTCAAGAGGAGAGATAAGGTACATCAGGCCTTTTTTGTTTTAGTTTTTACATTTTAAATTTCCAACTAGTATCCACTTATAAGAGAGAACATGTGACTTTTTTCTTTCTGAGTCAGGGTCACCTCACTCAGGATTATTGTATCTAGTTCCTTTTAATTTATGCCGAATTTCACATGTGGTTTTTTTTTTTTTTTTTTTTTTTTTTTTTTTTTTATTTTTTCTTTTGGTCTTTTTGAGACAGGGTTCCTCCTTTGTCCCAGCTGGCCTGGAAGCTCCTATGTAGACCAGGCGGCCTTTAACTCACAGAGATCCTGACTGCCTCTGCCTCTTGAGTGCTAGGATTAAAAGGTGTGTACCACCGCACACGGCGAATTGTCTTTTGTAAGAGCTGAATAATATTCTATTGTGCATACGTATCAGACCTTCATTCTTCATTTATCAGTTGACAGGTATGTAGGTTGTTGTTTCCAATTTCTGGCTAGTATGAAAGGAGCAGCAATGAACATCAATGAACAGATATTTCTATAGTAGGGTATAGAGTCTTTTGGATATATGGTCAAGAGTGGAATTACTGGGTCATATGTGGATGAATTTTTTCAGCTTTGAAAAAAGTATTTATTTTTAGTTTTGTGTGTATGATTGTATTGGCTGTGTGTGTAAGTGCACCCAAGACCTCCAATACCTGGGAAGACAGGAAAAGAGTGTTTTGGATCTCCTGGAACTGGAGTTAATGGATGGTTCGTTTATTTTTAAATTGATGCATTGTTATTTCATCAATCATTTTCCAATTCAGTTCAAAGCATATATCCCCTTCCTTCCCCCCACCCACCCCTACCACCCGCCAGAATCAAATGCATTCTGCCGTATCTTTCCTGCATCTTTCTGTTTGTTTTGTTTTGTTTTCATTTTTTTAACAATAAGTGATAATTTGTGAGTACAAGCATCCTTCATGTAAAACCAATTTGCGAGCAGTTGTGCCCAAACCCACACAGCTCATGGGTCCCACCATCCAGCAGGGGGGGCTTGTATGCTCAATCAAGTTGATCAAATGAGTGTCCACCACATGGGTGCTGGGAACCGAACCTAGGTCCTCTGCAAGAGAAGACTATGCTCCTAACCCCTAAGGTTTCTCTCTACCCCTGAATTTTGAGTGTTTTGAAAAAATCTCCACAGTGATTTCCATAGTGGCTGTAAGCAGTTTTCACTCCCACCAGCAGTGGATAACTGTACTCCTTTTCCCACATGCTGGTCAGCATTTGTTGCTGTTTGTTTTGGATCTTTGCCATTCTGAGAGGGGTAAGATGAAATCTCAACATGGTTTTAGTCTGGATTTTCCTGGCGAACTCCCTGTTTGGCTCCTTACTCCACCTTTTAATTGTTTTTGTTTTGTTTTGTTTTGATGTTTAGTTTTTTGAGTTCTTTGTATATTCTAGATAATAACCCTTTGTCAGAGGTATAGCTGGTAAAGATTTTTTTTTGTACTCATTATGTAAGTTGTCTCTTCACTAAGATGATAGCGTCCTTTGATGTACATAAATACAGAAATATTTTAGTTTTGTGTGGTCCCATTTGTCAATTTTGTGCCTAATTCTTGTGCCATAGGTGTTCAGAAAGTCCTTTCCAGTGCCTCTAAGTTGCAACGTATTTGCTACTTTCTCTTGTATCTGATTCAAATTATTGGAGCCTATGTTGAGGTCCTTGATCCATTTGGAGTTGATTTTTGTGCACAGTGAGAGACAGTTATCTACTTTTTTTCCTCTATGCCCTTATGCAGTTTGCCTAGCCCCATGTGTTGACCAAGTTATCTTATATCCAGTGGATAGTTTTGGCTCCTTTGTCAAAAATCAGGTGGCTGTAAATGTGTGAATTTGAATCCTGGGAAGGGTGAGAGAATGTGGTGATATAAAGAGGGAAAGGGGAATCATTTGACCAGGAAGTGTTAAATGCGATGGGGTATGGTGGGGTAGGGCAGAGAAAGGAGTATGAGGAGGAATAAGTAACACTATGGCCTTTAGAAAAAGCTATATGGATAGGTATCACCACAGAAGCTTCTTAAAGTACATACATCATAAAAGAAATTAAAAAGAGCTATCCTATAATAGGGCATTGCCTTTTCTAGACATCATAGGCTAACAACCCCCCCCCCTCAGTTTTAGGAATGGACTTCCTTTCTAGTAGCTGTTGACCAGGAATCACATAGACCCTCAAATAATACTGGTCATTGCCCCTACTTTTGGTTACCCATCAGAACTGGATGGTAAGATCCTATTGCTGAAGACACTGCACAGGTGAGCTCTAGGAGAAATCAAGCTGGTGCCAATTGAGATGCACATCACCACTGTCTCATGTTCATAGTTCTGGAAAGTGCTATGCATGTCACCAGAGGGTAAAAAAATAATCATCAGTCTTACCCACTGGTGAATCCTGTGAACTATAAAAACTGCTCTGGCAATATATGCCCACTTGTGCAATAGTGGCACAAATATGGTTGTAACAGACCACTCTTGGTTGTAACAGACCACTCTTTCATTGGATTTAAGGTCCACTCCATAAGATGGAAGCCTAACATTGGTAACAGTTTACCTGGCATTGATATCAGGCTTAGGAATATGAGACTAGATATAGGTCACAGGACATAAGGGAGAACCTAATACTAGTTTTCTACTAAATAGTTATTGCATTAAACAAAACTAAACTGCCTCTTTTTTAAAAGACTTTCTTTTTTAAAATTTTATTTATTTTTGTATGTGTATGAATGTACTATCTGCATGCAGATTTTTGCACCCGTGTCCTCCAATGCCTCGGAGGTCAGAAGAGGGCGTCGGATTCCCCTGGAATTGTAGTTAAAGACGGTTTTTAGCCACCATGTGAGTGCTGGGGATCGAACCTGGGTCCTCTGCAAGAGCAATCGGCACTCTCAACCGCTAGGCCATCTCTCCAGCCCCCACTAAACTGTCTCTTAAGGACATAATGTTATACGCATAGATTAATTCATGTCACAGTTCTCACCAGAGAAGTTTCCTTAGGCAACAGATAACGATTAACACAGAAACCCACAACTGGCTGACGTAGAGGGAACAAGAACCTGCAGAGTGCTTATCCCTGAATAGGACACCTAATATCAAGTTTCTGCCCCCCCCCCACCTCCACCATCCCAAGACTCAGGGATCACTGTGGAAGAGGGGGTGGAAAGGTTGTAAGAGCAAGAGGTGGTGGATGACCACAAGGAGACAGATTTTTCCAGACATTTGGTTAGTAACTCATATGAACTCACAGCAATGGTGACAGCATGCACAAGTCCCATGCAAGCTGAAACCAGAGAAAAAACCCCAGACAGACAAGAGGAAATGGTTAAGAAGCTCCAACCCTATTTATAGAGGGAAATTGTGGCAACAGATGGCTGCTGGGAGGGGCACAGACAGTCTCTTTCAAGCACATGACTCTTAGTAAGTTCACCAGGCTCCAGTGGATGGAGGTCCACTGAAGAACATTTGGAGACACAGATTAGACTCTATAGGCCTTATTATACATATATGAAAGAGTACATTGAATTGAGTGTGGACCAATAAAGAGTGGTGCAGATAGGGGAGGTGATCTAAATATCATCGAATTAGATTGTATGAAGATTGCGAAAATTCAGTTAAAAACAACTTTTTACAGCTTGTTAGTCCCCTCCTTCAAAATTTGTGCCATCACAGCAGATCAAATCATTGCAGAGACTTTATGCTTTCTGCTTTTTGCAGGCGCTTTCATTGACCATTACAATATAATCTAACCTTCAATATGTTCTGGCGTTCCTTTCACTCTTTTTTTTTTTTTTCTTCTTCTCATGCAGGACATATCTTGCAAATCTGTGTTTGGGTTCATTCTCCTTTGCATAATCCAAGGACTGAAAGATCATGTCAAATCCAGTTGCCTCGCCACCACCAAATGGGTTCTGAATCCAAATACAAAGGCAACATCTGGTGTAGTTTTGTACATTTTTACTAATTTTAGCTGAAGTTCTGTCCTTGGCACTGTTGCCTTCCAAGAGTGAAGGACATGAATTACTATAGATTTTCTCTGAGGTAGATGGTTGTTCAGGATATTCTTGGTCTGGATAGTTACTGTGTCATTCATGGTGGTGGCAATCCTCAAAGAGCCAAGGAAGTAAAGAGGACCATTCTCCACTGACTAATCATATCAATTAATGTACACAGAAGTACCCCCAAAAGATACTTTTCAATTGTATAGTAGAGGGACTCGAAGCAGTATGAGCAAGGCATAATGGTAATAAAAAGTGGCTTCCTGGAGTGGGGAGATACCTTAGTCGGGTATTAAAGAAACGTATAGAAGCTATGTAGAGAAGAGAAGAGAGGAATGGGAATAAACAGCCAAAGAAAGAGGATAACGTGACTAAAGGCATAGAGGTGAAAAAGAGGATGAAATGGTTTGGGGAGCATTCTTGTTGTTTAAGTCTGCTTTCAATTGCTGTGATAAAAGATTGAATAAGCCAACTTGGGGAAGAATGGGTTTATTTACAGTTCACAGTCCATCATCAAGCGAAGACAAGGCAGCAAGTAACTCAAAGTAGTAACTTGGAACACAGATCATGGAGGTAATGGCTTTCTCTCTGGGCCTGCTTTATTTTTTCAATATTGTATTATTTTTTTATGTGTATGAGTATAGTGCTTGCCTGTGTGTAAGTGCACCTGTGTCATGCCATGCCTGCAGAGGTGAGAAGAAGATCTTGGATCCCCTAGAACTTGAGTTACATATGGTTGGTAGCCACCATGTGGGTGCTGAGGATTGAAACCAGGTCCTCTACAAGAGCAGCCAGTGCTCTTAACTGCTGAGCCATCTCTCCAGGCCCTGAGCCTGCTTTCTTATACCACAGAGGACCAACTCCCCAGGGTTGGCACCACCCACAATAGACCAGGCCCTTCCACATAAGACAACAATCAAGAAAATGCCCCACAGACATGGCAACAGGGCAATCTAATGAAAGCAATTCCTCAATTGAGGTTCCCTCTCCCCAGATGTGTCGAGTTGACAACTGAAGCTGTCCAGCAAACTTGTGTGGCTGTAGCTTGAACTGCAAGGATGTGAATGGCAAGAGACAAGGCTGGAGTGGTAGGCATGGGTTAGAGCAGATGAAAATGTTCTAATTTGGGGAGAGCATAATTGTTATAATATATGAATCTTAAAACATATGAATTTTAAGAGCAATGGAAAACCCTAAGGAGTGTATGGTGTGTATGCACATGCATGTATGTTTGCATGTATTTAGAACAGTAAATAAGAATGGTTAAGACTACAGATTTTGGGGCTGGAAAGATGGCTAATGGTTAGGAGCATTGGCTGCTCTTGCAGAGGACCCAGGTTAGAATCCCAGGATTGAAAATGAGGCAAAAAACATCCATAACTCCAGTTCTAGGGGATAAGACACCCTAGTCTGCTTTCCGCAGGTATGTGGCATGGGTGCATTTACAGACATGCAGATGTAACACTCATACACATACAATAAAAATAAATACAACAAATTTTTTTCTTTTAAAAAAGATTATAGATTCTATAGACCACCTTGGTTCAACTCCTGCTGCTACCACTTAGTGTCTGTATAACTTTGAACATTAAGTCTTTAATTCATCAATATGGAATGTTGGTCTTTCCATGTATTTGGTCTTTTACCTCTTCCAACAATGTCTTGTAGTTTTCAGGGTACAGGTATTAAAGTTATTTCATTAATTCCATTGTTTAACACCTCATTTATTTTGGTGCTACTTTAAATATAATTTTTTCTCAAATTTCATTTTGGATTGTTTATTGGCAGTGCTTTGATAGAAACCGTCAAGAGAAAATTGAAACAAATCTAGTTATAGCACTAATAGGCTATTAGTCATGATTCATAAGTTGGGACTGAAAACTCCCACTAGACATTAACAGAACAGTTGGTTGCATAAAAGAAGAGTAAAGAAAGTAGAACAAAAAAGGGAAAAAAGCTGATCGTTAACATCAGATTACTTCAAGTGATTTTTCATGGTAAGGATCAAAGTAGAGAGAACTTCCTTATTATGTTAAGTAGACCGGAATCTCCTGTTTTCCAGAAAAGCTCATCTACTTTCGTAATGTCTGGTTCCTTAGAGTGTTGATCTGATTATGTGATGTTCAATGTAAGTGACTGTTTTGCTTTGGTCTGGTCTGCCGAAACCTTGTTTAAGAGCTCAATTCAAGACAGTGTCCCCCCCAATAGTTGGTATTTATTGACTTAATGTATTAATATTGTGTGTTGCAGTCTTACCCACTTGTTTGGCATTAACAGACTGTTGTCGTTGTTGATTCCTCAGGATTTTCTCTGCATCAGATCATGTCGTAATTGAATATAGCTTTAATTTCCAGACTGGATGCTCATTGTCCCCCACCCCCCAGCAATTTAACTTTAAGTCTACTATCTTCAGTAAATTGATGAAATTACATAGTGAGAGTGAACATACTTGTCTTATTCAAGATCTTAGGATAAAAAGCCTTCTGTAGCTATTTAGCATGATAGCTGTGTTTTTCACAGATAGCTTTCATCAAGTTGAGGAATTGATCTTCCAGTTACTATGTGTTTTTCTTTTATCATGAATAATTGTTAGAATTTGTCAAATGCTTTTTCTGTGTCAGCCAAAGTTATCATGTGGGTTTTATTCTTCTTTCCATTACTGCATTATGTTGGTTGATTTTGTGTTAAACCACCTTCACATTCTTGGAATGTGTCTCATTTAGTTAGGTGTATGATTTTGTTTTTATATCTTGTTGGATTCAAATTGCTTTTTTGTTTATTCTACCATTTTCCCCAACAATATGGTCTGCTTCAGGCATCCCTGGTGTTCAATAACTGCTGCTTATGTTTTCCAAAATGCTCACTGAAAAGTTTTGTTGCAGTGAGTCAGGTCACAGGACGGCTCTTACTAGAGAGCTGCCTGTCTGTTAGACACTGACAGTCCTCTGGGGATAGGTTTATTTGAGGTGATCTAAAACCATTCTGCTCACATCCAGGTGCTGGCTTGCCACAGCTACTGTGGCAACAGGGTAATGGGTGGGACTAGACCTGTGAAAACACTGGAAATCTACTTATTCTTACAAATATTCAGTAAGTTTACATGAATAAATACTCCTGCGATTGTTGTTTGCTTTTGGCTCATCTCCAGAGCTGTGAAGAAAAGTTGATTTTAAAAATAATTCTCCAGGTCTTGGTGTTATTTTGTATGTGGGTTTTCAGAAGTCCCAGCTGTAATTCTGGAAGTGCTTTGTGACTTTTTAACTTGCTTGTGAGAATGGGAGAAAAATACAGATTCTTCTCCAATTCTGCTCTTTGGGAACTTAAAAAAAGCCCAAAACTCAAACACCAAAAAACAAAATCCAAACAAAACCCAATGAAACAAACCAAAATGAAGTGTAAGGAGCCTAGGAACTTCTGAATAGCTTGAAGACTGTGCGTTGCTTAAGGGATAATACCAGATTTTCACAGGCATCAGCTTATAGTAATCTTAAAGACAGATGTTAGTATTATATTTATTGTACAGATGGTAGAGTCAGGACCAGTACCCTAGTCTGGCTGATTCCATGGACTAAGCATGCAAATCTGAAACTTTCTGACATTTCATAGGTAGTATAGTCAGAGAAACACAGAATGTGGAACTTATTCACAACTTGCTCACAGATGTTGACACAGTGGTTGAAATGTCCATATTGCTCATTGCTATAGGAGAAGCATTGTTATTCTGTTCCATAATATATATATATATATATTATAATATATATATATATATGAAGTAGTATTTAAATGTTGTTAACAGTTTATAATGAGCTTATTGTATCTTGTATTAGCCAGTTAAGGAACCTGCCTGTCAGTAATGTGCAGATTCCTGAGTAGCATCTAGGAAAGTAGAAAACAGAGAGGACATAGAAAAAACACTAAGAAACTCAGCCTGGGGATCTGTATGGGCCACACACTTTTCCAAACTATCCAAATCTTTTCTGTACAAATGTGGTAAGGCCCTCATTGCGGTTGTCCTCCTGCTTCTTAGAATGACTCATTTCCCCCCAAATCTCAGGAGAGGCTTGAAATTTATTATATGTATTTTTGCCATACTATACAGAAATTTGTGAAAGTCTCGGCTTTTTTCCTTGGCATTGAGCTATTATCGTTTGTTTGTTTATGTCTTTGAGACATTGTCTCATGTAGCCCAGGCAGGGTTGAATTCCTGGTGCCCTTTGTGCCTTTGCTGCTCAAGTGCTGGGATTACAGTGGTAATTTATTTTATTTTTATTATGTGTGGGTGCACATGCCAGAGCTTATGTGTGGAGGTCAGAGGACAACGTTGTGGAGTCAGTTCCCCTCTTCCACCGTTGTGTAAGTTCTGGGGATCAAACTCTGGTGGCTAGGCTCGCATGGCAGGTGCTTCACCTTCTGAATCATCTCCATATTCCTTATGCTGTGCTTGAAATGGAGGCTCATAGTCTTTGACCCTTGTAAGAATAAGTCTTGACAGAAATCATTTCAAGTTGTTTGGGTAAGAGCTCATTCTTCTCTCACAAAATGAACAAGTTTCTTGGGTTTGGCCTCGGCAGAATTCCAGTTTCGTTCACGGAGGGAGAAGTACCTCCCCAGCCACTTACCATTCTATTTTAAATGACTATTGTTTCCACAGCTGTCTAAATAATCAGTTGGCTTTAATAACTGATTTAAGTACTGACCCCAAGGCATAAAAGAATTCGATTTGGTCACTGTAAGGGATGCAAGTATTCAATACAAGTATTGAAAGTGGTGTTTGGGGGAAGGGAATGCCTGAGAGACTTGGGGTCACATCTGGCCTGCAGGAGCATAACTCCTGTAAAAGTAGTAACAAGACAACCACTTGTGTCTTTAGAAACTTGCATAAGCCATACAGAGGGCAGACATGTCAGATTGCCTGATGGTTGGATCTTATAGATCATTTAGGCCACAGCCCTACGATTTCAGGGATTGTTTTGCCAAGAAAGGATATGAAGAAAGCACATGTGTCTTCTACCTCTTCTTACCATTTTATGAGAAAGGAACAGAATGAAAGACATTCTATCTGAATCCAAATCCATATAATGGCTTAAGGGAAAGCTCATGGGCACCACACTTCAGAACTTAGGACAGTCAATAAAAGGAGCAAGATTTATGTGGTATGAAGAGGAAACAGAGCATAGGATGTCCAGAAGCAGGGAAAATCAGCAGACACTAGAGTCGTAAGGAAAGGTTGTAGAAAATCATGAACTAGAGTACTCCACTTCCTTCTGGAAGCCTTCCTTGATTGCTCTGGCCACAGGTGACCTCCGCCTCCTCTAGCCAGCATCGCTTTGCCTCTTTCTAGTGCTCCCTCTGAGAACCTGCCTTGTGCTGTACTTGTTTTCTGTAAAATCCATGACTTAGTCTTCTTATTAGACAGTAAGCTGCTGAATGAGAGAAACACTTTTTCCAATGTGCCATTTCATACTTCAACAGGCTTTTCGGCATTTACGGTATTTGATAACATGAGGCAATTCTCCTCTCTCCTCCCTGCTAAAATTCAGACCTGAACGATTAACTGTCCAGTGGGTTTTTCTCCTTGGCTACTCAAGCATGTAATTCAAACAGCACCTGCCCCTGCCAAGTCCCTCAAACCACATCACTTTTCTTTTCATCTGAATGCTGTAGTCTCTCAAGGTATTTCTGTAGTAGAAATCATAATAACCAGAGACAAAATGTGCACCATTTCCTACGCATTGTATTTGAAAAAACACTTTATATGTACAGAAGGTCCCAGATTCGTGATGCTTGGATTTTTCTAAGGTAGAAAAACAATCCAGTAGAAATTGGACTTTAAATTTAAATTTTTCTTGTGAGTTTGAGACGAGCCTGGGCTCCATTAGTGAGTTCCAGGCCACTCTAGACTACACAGAATGAGACACTTCTTCAAAAAAACAAAATAAATGAATAAATAAAAGGAAATTAAATAAAAATGTGAACTTTTCCTTGGCCTAGACATATGCCATCTGATCCTCTTTGGTAATGCTGAGCAGAGGCAGAGGCACAGCTCCCAATTAGCCACATGATCATGAAGTGAAACATTGTTTCTCTAACCTCTGACCTCTAAGTGGACTGGGTGGCTAAGCTGGGGGTGGCAGATCCAATTTGAGATATTTTCTTTTTTTTCTTCTTTTTTTTTTTTTTTTGGTCTTTTCAAGACAGGGTCTCCCTGCAGTCCCAGCTGTCCTGGAACTCACTCTGTAGACCAGGCTGGCCTTGAACTCACAAAGATCCACCTGCCTCTTTTCAACCTAAAATAGACTCCCGAAGATGTAACCTTATTGGAAGTGAAGGCATATCTGTGTTAACAAAACCAAGAGGATGATACTGTTTTATTACAGCCATGTTGCAGGTAACATTTGAGGCTCAGAGAAATTACCCAGTCATGATAATAATAGGCGCAATTACTAACAAAATGCATACTGTGCATCAAGCTCTCTAGAATTGCTCATAGAAGAATAAACAAGTTAGGGACATATTTCTCTGGGTATGTAGAGTTCCCACCACCCGAAGAGGATATGAGGGTAAAAGCTCCTTGTAAGAGCAGAGAGTCTGGAGGTCAGCATAGGCTTTGGAGAAGTGAACTAGGCTGTGAGACAGAACAAGCCAAAATCGTGGAGCTTGTAGAGGCTCCATCAAGGAACAAACAATCTCTCTTTAGTCCATCCTATTCCCTGCCACAGAGCCAGCGAGGAATAAAAATTGTCTGGATAAAACAAATCTTTCACATTGGATCACCTCACTAGCTGTTTTCAGATGATTTGAAATTGTTGAGGTATATACATAAAGTACAGTAGATGAGACAGGAAAAAAGTTCATCTTGACATGTGTTGACTGGCCAGAGGTTTATAAAGAAGCACAGTTGGCATGCCTGGATTTAGTCAACAAAGCATCTAATTTTTTATTTTGTTTATTTATTTTTCTATTTATTTATTTATTTTTAATTTTTATTTATTTCCATATGTGTATGAATGTACTGTCTGCATGCAAGTTTGTGCACCCGTGTTGTGCAATGCCGCAGAGGTCAGAAGAGGGTGTCGGATTCCCCTGGAACTGGAGTTCTCCTGGAATTGGAGTTTCAGATGGTTCTAGGCCGCCATGTGGGTGCTGGGGATCAAACCCGGGTCCTCTGTAAGAGCGGTCGGCACTCTTAAACCACTAGGCCATCTCTCCAGCCCGGTGGCTTGATTTTTAATGAGAATGGGCACTCCAGCCCTCTATTTATTTTTAAAGGGGGTAAGAGATAGTATATTCTGGTGCCAAATATAAGTCACCATGGCCTGGGAACACAGATTCAGATTATTCTAAATTCCATGTTCCAATGTGGAAGCAGTCAATGGCAGTGTGTTATCTTTGTATGTTTCTCAAACAAATGAGCTGATTTCAAGCTAGAAAACTTACAGTAACTATAAACATTTCATTCTTCAGTCCATTTTGAGAAGAATAAGACTGGAAAGGTGAGAATTCGTGGTCCCCTGCTCCAGCAGGGAAGATACAAGTCAGGGAGAAACAGCAGCTATCAGTTATAGTGAAATCAGCTGGAAGGGCCTTTCTGGGTAGTAGCGGTTAAGAGCACCGACCGTTCTTGCAGAGGACCCGGGTTCGATCCCCAGCACCTACATGGCGGCCGAGAACCGTCTGAAACTCCAATTCCAGGAGAACTCCAGATCCAGGGGAATCCGACACCCTCTTCTGACCTCCTCGGCATTGCATGACATGGGTGCACAAACTTGCGTGCAGACAGTACATTCATACACATACAGAAATAAAAAAAATTAAAAAAAAAAAAAGAGTAAGTTGATCTTTCCAGAACTACCTGGTCCATTAGTAAATGGATACACACTGAAATGGGCGTACCTTCCATTGTATCTGAGCTCAACTCTGCAAAACATAGTTTGTGGCAAGGTTGTTTTTGAAAACCAGCTCTGCCGGGCGTGGTGGACCCCGCCTTTAATCTTAGCACTTGGGAGGCAGAGGCAGGTGGATGTTTGTGAGTTTCAAGGCCAGCCTGGTCTACAATGTGAGTTCCAGGACTGCTGGGGCTACAGGGAGATCCTGTCTCGAAAAGACCCCCCCCCCAAAAAAAAAGAAAACCAGCTTAGCAGAAATGAGCCAAGATGCAATGACTTTTGTTTTCTAGTTGCCGCCAATCCACCTGGGCTCTGAGAAGAACACAGATAAGAAAGAACACAAGTGGAAATAGTCTAGAATCTTCATCATGGCAAAGAGCTTGCTGAACTGTAGCTTCATTAAACACACCCTTCCACCACCACCAAGGCAGAAGACATTTGAGACCAACAAAGAGATTTAGGAGGTTTTGCCCTGTATATAATTGTATCAGTTTAGATTTTTGTTTTTTTTTTTGTTTGTTTGTTTTGTTTTTTTAAATTTTTTATTTTTTTTATGTGTATGAATGTATTGTCTGCATGCAGGTCTGTGCACCCGTGTCGTGCGATGTCGCGGAGGTCAGAAGAGGGTATCAATTCCCCTGGAACTGGAGTTCTCCTGGAACTGGGGTCACAGACGGTTCTCAGCCACCATGTGGGTGCTGGGGATCGAACCCGGTTCCTCGGCAAGAGCGGTCGGCGCTCTTAACTGATAGGCCATCCCTCCAGCCCTTGTTTTGTTTTTTTGAGACAGGGTCTCACTATGTATCCCTGGTTAGCCTGGAACTCACTGGCCTTGAAATCACAGAGATCCACCTGCCTATGTTTTCCAAATTATGGGGTCCAAAGTGGTGCACCATAATGCCCAGCCGTGTTCTATTTTCAAGACAGGGTCTCACTATGTAGCTCTGGCTGGCCTGAACCAGTGTATGATTGAAAATTGTCTCTATGTTTTATATGTAGTCTGTATTTATCCCCTCACATCACTAATTCATGGAAAATTTTATGTAAAAAGGAGATGCCTTCTCATCTAGGGATTACGGAGACATTTTGTACCAAACCAATTCTGTTGTTTCCATTGGCTTGAAGACTAGATTCCAGATCTGGGCTGCTGTTAATATGAAGAGTAACACGGCTGCGGGTTCACAAGACAAATCAACTGGTAAGTATATCTATAATGCCATGTTAGACCTGAGCCTCCCTAATTAGAATTGAATGAAGGAAAGTCAGGCTAGAAGTTGAAAACTCTTTCCAAACATGTAATGTTTAGAGTACGTGTTTTTTTTTTTTTGGACAGTGACAATACACAGCAGTCAGAATTAGCTTAATAGGGTTTCCTAGCAGATGCTCTAATTCTCTTGTGTTGGGTGTGACAGGTGGACACTGAGAAGTGGAATATCCAAATGAAGCCCTCTACAGTGTTTTCTTATAGTCATGAGATGGCAGTAGAGGGTGGTGGGAGCTTCTCTAAAGGACTTTCTAAGAGGAAGGGGGACCACCTGTATTGGAAAGCTTCTCACCAGTTAGGGAGCAAGTGGCCCAGTATGTGAAATTAATTATAGAGGAGAGCCTGATAGTTTACTAAACCCAAGCAAGAAGTCATATACAGGGGTAAATAGTCAGAGTCAGGTCAGCTGGGAGAAGCAGACCTACCCATTTAACTCCAGAATCTGAAAGGAGAAATACTTCAAAGAATTACCATACCAAAGCAGAGAGCAGTAAAGCATTGATCAACCTAATGATGGGAAACCAGCAGGGGGAATGTAATAAGAGGCAATTGGAACTGATTCTGGTGGCATTTCATCCAGGGCTGTAGTACCAAGCCCAGTGCTGGGAAGATACAGCAGATCTAGAGGCCAACAATCCTCGTTTCGACTCTCTTGCCCATGGCCTGGGCCAGATGTCTTTTGGAACTCTTGAGTTTGTTAACTTTTAGCGTAATAATGTGTTGTCTGTACATTATATTAGATAACCCATGGGGGTGAGGTTTGCTGCAGCACCAATTGTCAGGGTTGCCAAGCTTAACAAATAAAGATGCAGGATGCTCAGTTCAATATGAATTTCAGATAAATAAAAAGAATGTTCTTATAACAAATGAACCGATGGCCCTCAATTTATAATCCTCTAAGGCAGGTGTGGTGGTCCATCCCTATAATCCTAGCACTTGGGAGACTGAGACAGGAAGATTGCCATGAGTTCAAGGTCAGCCTGGGTTACAGAATGAGGCCTTGTATCATCATCATCAACAACAAAAAGCCCCGACAAAAACTTAGAATGGTCCAGTTTATGAATTTTCAGCTTTATAATAGAGTGAAACCTGTATACATTCAATTTTGACCTTTTCCTGTGCTGTGTCTACATAATCTGAAACTCTTCAAATGCTGAGTTTCAGTGGGGAGTCACAGCTACCAGTTAGCCCTGGGATCAGAACTAGAAGTAATGGATATTCCAGTAGTATGTTCTGCTAAGCTAGGTTGCTCTGCAGGTTAGCTGTATTAAGTGCAGTTTTGATTTATATTTTGAATTGACCATGAGTGTGTCAGTACAACCTACTCTGAATAAAAGAACATCTATACTGAACTTTCACTCTCCTTTGGCCTCTGATTTGTAGTGGGACTTGGAGCAAGTCTTTCTGTGTGAGAACTTATCTGTGCAATTGTAGTGTTGGCTTCCTCATAGGACTGTTGTGACAATCAAGTGGATCATGGGTGGGAAGCGCTTTGCCACCTTCTCAACACTGCATAGATGGATAGACATTCTTGATTACACAACAGCATAATATAAGCTGTAGACCTAAAGGAGATTTCTAATGCTAATGTAGTATAGTCTGGGGGATGGTCTTTAGAATCAGAGAGAGAGAGAGAGACAGACAGACAGACACAGAGAGAGAGAGACCTGAGATTCAAAGGACAGTTCTACCACTTCTTGGCTGGATGACTTTGGAAAATGACTTAATCTCTTTGACCCTGTTTTCTCATCTGCAAAACGAGATTATAATAGCAGGTCTTAGGGTCATTATGAGAATTAAGAGAGTTAATTCAGTGCCTGGAAACTAAGAAACAAATACTTTTATTATGGATTATTAATAAGGATTAAATGAGCCCTCCACTTGATAAAGGCCAGCTATTTTGATCACTATGAGTTATCATTTTTGCTATTATAAGATATGTGGAGAATTGTTGCTTTCTGCACATGTAGTATTGAAGAGACTACATGTATGTTTTGATAGTCATGCTTAGATAGAATTTGTATGCATCAACCCTGGTTCCATTATCAGTTCCTCTGAATATTTGGCAGATATGTTCTGTTTGGCAGATGTGTTCTGTTATGTTAATTATTGGCTTAGAATTCTATAAAGGAGATTGATGGTGGTCGCAGAAAAGATGGAGATGGTGAGACACAGGAGTGCTATTTCATTGGAAAAGTACATCCAATTGTGACCAACAAGGTCCTTAGTGTTGTCAGATCCCACACAAAAACCCTAATAAATTCTGAACTGGGAAACAGGATTATTATGCAAGATGCATCAGAAGATGGAAGGCAACTTGGTAGAAAACACAGAATTTTTCATCATGAAAGACCAGCAAATCAGCATGGCAGGAAGGAATGGCCTTGGGGGCACTGACTGATAAAGTAAAGTATCTCAGGGTTGCTTCTAAAGCTGAGATGAAGGATTGCATGAGTGTGATTGTTCACACAAAGTAAAAACTCGAGGGTATTCTTCCTTTGGTGCTCCTACTCTGGAGATCCCCCTTCCCCTGCACTTTTCCTTAACAAATCTGCTCTGCTTAAACAAATAAACAAAAAACTTGTAGGGTGGCTTTCACTGGGTGATTTTTTTTTCAGAATCATGGCTGGTCACAAGGCAACAATGGACTGTGGCTCCTGTGTTTAATGTAACCCAGGAACAATGTGTCCTTGGCTGTCCTGTCCTCCCAGGCATCTCGCCCACACTTATATCTTTCTCTAAGCCACAATCTCTTTCTCTGGCAGACATAGGAGGGATCGTCAATGCTTGGAGGACTTCTTAAGAAGTCTTTTTCCAGTTTAGGGGTATAGCAGGGTGGCAGAGTTCTTATTTAGCATGCATTATATCCTTGGGTTCAATTCCCAACACTGTAAAAGAAAGTCACTTTCTGTTTCCACAGAGGTCTAGACCAAACATGGTCATTTCACTTAAGCCAGCTGTGTGAACTGAGAGCCCCAGAACCCAACTTATCCTTACTGGGGCACAAGCATTGTGACTCATGATGCCAGAATCTCATTCAGGTAGGAAAGTTCTAGTATAGGAACAATCAGACTCCACACTCCCCAGATGGGGTTCCCAGAGCCTGATAAGAGCTACAAGGAACTTTTAAACTAATGATTAAAACAGAAAGCTAAACTCACAAGGGCCCATTGTGCCTCAGTTGAGGAGAGAATTAAATGAGCTGGAATCCTGTGGGAATGATCATTTCTGCTGAGTATTGGGGGTGGGGTCACTAGGATCTTGGTGGCTTGATTTTTTTTAATTTTATTTATTTTTGTATGTGTATGAATGTACTGTCTGCATGGAGGTCTGTGCACCCGTGTCATGCAATGCCGCAGAGGTCAGAAGAGGGTGTCGGATTCCCCTGGAACTGGAGTTCTCTTGGAACTGGAGTTACAGATGGTTCTCAGCCGCCATGTGAGTGCTGGGGATCGAACCCATGTCCTCTGCAAGAGCAGTCGGTGCTCTTAACCGCTAGGCTATCTCTCCAGCCCAGTGGCTTGATTTTTAATGAGAATGGGCACTATCCTAACTCATGTCCTTTTTCTTCCCTTCTAGGGATCAGCCATATAGTGGGCTTTACCACCAACCTTTATTCTTTCCCTTTCCCTGCCAGGGCTGGGGACCTTAAGCATGCTAAGAAAATGCTCTACCACCAACCTATTCCCCCAGTGCTAGTGGTGGGCTTTAAATATAGTGAATTATTAAGAACTTTACTACAGGCCAGGTGCTTTACTCATTCATTTATTCATTCCTTTCATTCTTTTTTTTTTTTTTTTTTGTCTTTTTGAGACAGGGTTTCCCTGTAGTTCCAGCTGTCCTGGAACTCACTCTGTAGACCAGGATGGCCTTGAACTCACAAAGATCCGCCTGCCTCTGCCTCCCAAGTGCTAGGATTAAAGGCGTGCACCACCACGCCCGGCATTCCTTTCATTCTTAATCCTCCTGAGGATGACTCTGAGGGGACACATCATTGTAGCCTTAGTGATGAAGAATCTGCTTGTCTAAATAAGTGGTGAGAGCCAGGTCTTGAAACAGAGTCTGCCTCTTTCCACCATTAATTCTCTAACATCTGCAGATAACAGATCATGGGCCAAATCCAGTCTGTTACTGTTACCTCTTTTTTGTAAGTGAGGTTTATTGGAATAGAGCCTTGCTCATTTGATTACATGCTACCCAAGGTTGCTTTTGTACTAAGGTGGCAGAGGTAAGTAATGCAAGAGAACACGTGGCCTACAATATCTAAAGATCAAAAATATTTGTTTTCTGGCCCTTGTTCTAACCACCATACTGCATATTCCCTAGTGTGCAGGCTTTTTCTGAGACAAACCTGAGGTCAGACTCCGCTTATGCCACTTAGCAACAGTATGCGCTTGGATAAATCCTCTTATATCTTGATGTCTCAGTCTCCTCATTTATCACGCTGTCTCTTTTAATCTTGCTGTGAGGATTAAGAAAGTTCTTAGCTCCCTGTCTGGTTGCCTGGCACATGACGGTTAAAGTATTTGCAGCAGCAATGAGGATAGCCTGGTACACAATAAATGTTCACTTGCATGCCAATGATCTGTATTTGTCTTTTGCTTATTCCAGTTCATTCATCTAAGGCCTTTTTGCTTATTCTGGTTCATTCATCTGGGGTTGTTGAAGAAAGGATTGAAGTTTAGAGTTGGAAGTTGAGATGTGGGGATTAGTCAACAGGAAGTGAGCAAGGTGGTTTGGGCTTGGAAGGGGATTGGCAGAAAGGACAGCCTAAGGATTAAGACGAAACCATATCATTGGACCAAAGTGTGCTGCGTGTTGGAGGCTAAAAAGAGAATCTCCAGTCTTCAAATCATGATTTTGCTTAGCCTTCAGAATCCCTGTCCTTGTGTGGTAGGTAAATGGACTCAGTCCGTTTTGAAAACTGGGAAGTATTTCTAAAGATTCTAGCGTATGCTGATTTCTACATTCTCCAAGTGTTTGTACCAACTACAGAAAACAAATGAGTATGATATCTTTGTTCCCAGTTGTGCATGGTTGGTTTCCCTAATGAGACTCTAAATTTCCTTGAGGCAGAGACCATGACTTGCATCTCTCTGGTTTAGGGAGGAGAGTGTTGTTGCTGTTAAATAATAAAAGAGGCCAGGAGGGTAGGTCACTAGTAGCACATGTGTATGTATGTAAGGCCCTGGGGTCCGATGCCTAGCATCAAAACAAACCAGCGTCGAATGGGTACATTGTTTATTTTTGCTATGTCTGTATTGTGTGTTTCTGCCTATTGGGAAGTTATCTAAAATAAAGGAATAATTTGATTTGAGAAATATGATCCTTTTGAAATAAATAAAATGATTTAATTCTTATTAAATGACTGAGAATAAACAAGAAAAACAAACGTGCCAAGAGAAAAAAATGGCAAGACCCCAGATTGGGGAACCCTCTGTAGGGGAGGGGTTGTATCTCTTAATTAATTACCCGGTTAGAAGAGGAAATTACCTAAAGAGTGACTTCCCATCACTAGGAAGTCAAGTGACAATTATGCTGGTAACCATCTTTTTCTCATGCCTCTGTGGGAGTCAGCCTTCACAAACAACTCAATACTTTGCAGTGGCTGAGAGGAGATAGGAGGTAGGTATGTTTTGCTGGTGGAGAAAAGGCCATCTCTTTCCCCATTCTTCGTCTGGAAATGTTGACTTTTTATAATCTATATTCAGAGGTCTTCTCTTATTTAAATATAAAACTTACTTCCTGTAGGAGATAACAGTGCCCCCAAAGTAAATTCTCAGCTTTCTTGACAGTCTGGGCTCGCCGGGCGTGGTGGCGCACGCCTTTAATCCTAGCACTTGGGAGGCAGAGGCAGGCGGATCTTTGTGAGTTCAAGGCCAGCCTGGTCTACAGAGTGAGGTCCAGGACAGCTGGGGCTACAGGGAGACCCTGTCTCAAAAAGAAAAAAAAAAAAAAAAAAAAAGAAAGCCTATGGCTCTTGAAATGGGAGTGATTCAGAAGTAAGGCCCTAGAAGAATTAAGATGTCGCAGCTGGAGAGGGCGGGGTAAAAACGTTTTGTCTGAAGTTCTCTTTGTTTTCTCTGAGGTTATCTTTGTTTTTGCAGAATGTAACAAAGTTGATTTTGTTTCAGATGAATATCAAGGATGTGTGTATAGCTGCTTCTCACCCCCTGGAGTTCACTAGCAGTAGTCTCTTGCCTAGACTGAGGTTGTTTTCTGCGGCTCTGAACAAGGAATAAGAAGATGGAGAAACGTACCTGACAAACTCAGAATTCCCGGCTTCTCAAAGGTATGTTGTCCCCACCCTTTGCTGAGATAGTTGCTTTGGTGTATTAAGTCAGTCTTAATAATATTTCTTTGTTATCATACCTTGCAGACATTGGGCTCAAAGTCTCGACTTTCTTTCATACTGTTCTTGGGGTTCAGTTTAATTGACTCTCATATGGATGAGGGATAACCTATGCAGAGTTAGATTTGTGTTTCACAGTGATCCCTTTTTGCAGCGTGAAGGATGAGAGTGGGGTAACAAAGAGGCTTGAGGCAGAGAGACTGATTAGGAGTCTATTTTAAGTGTCAGGTTGAGAGGTGATAAAGACTTGAATTAGACCACGGAAGAAGAGATGGTGAAAGAGGTATTTAGAGATGAACTGTGAGTGCTTGGTAACCAATTGTATGAGGAAGCAGAAGATAAAGCATTGAGGTTTATTTAGAAGAATGGTACCTTTGCTAATAAATGATGCAGGAGAATCAGGAGATCGAAAGGAGGACTGAGGTTTAGACTGATATGGGCGAGTTCATTTTAGTTATGGTGACCTACTGTCCTGAAGGAACTGAGACTGAGGGAGCCTTCCCCGGACATTGGGTTTTCAGAATGGCCTGGGGAAAATTATGGAATGTGAGGATAGGTTGGATTTGCCCGGCTTAGGATAGCAATTTTATCAGTTCGTTTTTTGGAAGGGGGCATCTTTTTGAGACAGGGTCTCCCTGTAGCCCCAGCTTTCTTGGAGCTCACTATGTAGACCAGGCTGGCCTTGAACTCACAAAGATCCGCCTGCCTCTGCCTCCCTAGTGCTAGGATTAAAGGCTTGGGCCACCACGCCCAGCAAGAAAAAAAATTTTCTAAAGCTGGGCGTGGCAGTGCATTCCTTTATCTCTCACGAGGGAGGCTATGGCATGAGGGTCCACGAGGATCCTGGATCCAGGTCATCTTTGGCTACATAGTGAGTTAGTTCAAGGTCATCTCCCGCTGCATGGAGAGATGGCCTAGCGGTTAAGAGCGCCAACCGCTCTTACAGAGAACCCGGGTTCGATCCCCAGCACCCACATGGCGGCCGAGAACCGTCTGAAACTCCAATTCCAGGAGAACTCCAGTTCCAGGGGAATCCGACACCCTCTTCTGACCTCCGCGGCATTGCACGACACGGGTGCACAAAC
>VZQC01000682.1:5942-76825 GCA_009823505.1 Rhizomys pruinosus | reverse complement strand
TTTGGAGACAGGGTCGCCCAGTAGATCCAGCTGGCCTGGAATTCACTGTGTAGACCAGGAAGACCTTGAACTCCCAGAGATTCTCCTGCCTCTGTCTCCTGAGTGCTGAGATTAAAGGCATGCACCACCATGCCTGGTGAATATTTGCTAATTTCTAAGGATAGATGAAAAGATTCTCCAGGTCTCATTTTCCCAACTTTAATACTATTGATAATTCCATGTTCTGGGAAACATTGATGACCATCGTCAGATGTCCAATAATTCTCTGTATGCCCCCTCTGTCTCAGTTGTTAGAACTGAAAGTCTTTTCAGATATTGCTAAATGTCTGCTGGAGAGAAAATAAGTAACAACCAAAAACCACTGCTTTAGGTGATCCAGACATGAGTATTTATCCCTTTGGTCTAGAGTAAAGGGCATCCTGAAGTAGGAGACAAAGTTCACAGTCCCTCAAAAGTCATATAACTGAAGTTACTTGCTTTCAGATCTGAGACTCTTAAACTTATTCCTTGCTCCCTGGAGCAAGTGAATGGCATAGTATTTGGCACCCAAACACCAAACACTGAAGCGATGCCAATCTTCTTTGCTTCTGATCCTGAATATCAAAGCAAATCTGGAGAGATATCTAAAAACAACAGTGCTTGGTAATGTTTCTGCAACAGTAAGGAAGCTTTTATGAATTTGTCCACAAAGAACAAATAATTGGCAATATTTGGTCATTTCAAAGCCTCTCTCAAATATTAGCTCCTAATTGTTGGTGGTCCCCTCAGAGACTGGTCAAAAGTTAGGTAAATCAGAGAAAGTGGAAATGTGGAAAATAGAAGTACAGATATTTCAGTTGTTACGTGGAGCAGGGAATGCAGATTCCCCGGTGCCCATTTGCCAGGTTGAACCTGGAATGTGAACATTGGAAAAAGAAAAAAAGTACTAAGAAAGAGAGAGAAAACTCCAAAATGTGTCCATGAGACCTTTATATATGTCATCTTAATGGGGGGCTGTGTTTTCCAGAAGGTGTTTCTTTGTTATGGCCACAGAGAATGAAGAGACGTGAGTTGAACTAGATTGGGATAAGGATAAGAAAAATCTTTGATCGCCTGTCCTGTTAAATCACATTTTACAGGCTTCATAAATTCCTTGGTATTGCCCTGTGCATCTTCCTATTGCCCTATGGTGAAGTCTGACAAAACCGTTGCCAATTGAAGAAATAAAGGAAAGAAAAAAATGTGTTTTACTAAAAAGTAAATTATAAAAGTGCATAGTCCTAAACCAAATAATAGAAGAGTGGGGTTTGGAATAAATCGCTAGCCTTTTATCACTAAGAATCTATGAAACCATTAGACATGGGTGATTGTTCATGCTCTGGTCTGGATTTTATCATCTTGTTCCTGCATCATCAACAGAGAATGTCAATATCCTATAATAAGCAGAGGCAATACATATCAGACGACCTCCTTCCTCATAGTGGGACTGATAGGTTAACTGCACAGACTACATTCGATCTACAAATCCTAGAGGTTACCCTGTAAAATGTACGCAGGGCCCTTTGCTGTAATTCTGGTTTATCAGCTACCTCTCATCCATGAATTGCACATCACCAGCAAAAGCTGTAGCTAAGATTTGTGACCATGGGAACACATTCTTCCATATCTTACAAACTTTGTTGTATACAAACAAAGTATAAATGTCTCAGAAAAAGCATAGAGCATGTGACTGAATGAGACTAAAATATACTTCCAGGTTGAGTGTTACAAAAAACGTATCCCTTGTTTCTTGGGTGACTGCATCCTGTGTTATATTATAAATATGGCTAGGTGCACTGAAGCCAGACGCAGTCCTGTTTCCTGCTGCAGTAGGGTAAGATGGGAGTCATAGCCTCACCTTTTTTATGATTCAGAGAGCAGCTTAAAACTGAAGACTTGCTGAGGTAAAGGTAGATACAAATTAAGGGAGTACAGAGCTAAATTGTATATAACTGAATTTATTTTTAATAAAGAGGAGCTGAAAGTTAGCCAAGGCCTAGGCAGTACTGAATTAAGGAAAAGACGTAATCTAAACCTAATTAAGTCTTATTTAGCCCACTAAGGATCCAAATAAATCCTAACCTTATCTAAGACCTAGTTATCCCTGTTTAAAGTTTAGTCCCCCAGTTTAGATCTAAACAGGGTCTAACCCATAGTGAAGACCCACAAAGAAAATAGGTAAAGCTGGACCCTAAGCATAATTAAAACATGTTTGGTTAATCTGTAATGAATATCATCTCTAGCTAAAAAAACTATCTATCCAAGAGTGCTGGTACAAGTCTCTGCAGTTGTGGTACTAGGAGGCTGAGACGGGAGGACTGCTGAGTGTTTGAGGCCATCCTGGAATACATAGCAAATCCCAGACCAGAAAGAAAGAAAGAAATAAAAAGGGCTAAGGATGTAGTTTTAGTGGTAAAATGTTTGCCTAACAAGCAAAAGACCCTGAATTCCATAAGTGAAAGAAAGAAAAAAAAACAACAAAAAAAAAAAGAAAAAAAAACCCCACAAAAGTTCAGTCCCAGAGTTTAAATCTAGTTTAGGTCTTATCAAAGTTAAGGTTAGTTTAGGGGGCTAGAGCTATGGCTTAGGTTTTCAGAGCACTGGCTGCTTTTGCAGAGGACCCGGGCTCACTTACCAGCACCCACATGTTATCCAACAATCACACTTCATTCCAGTTTCATGGAATTTAATACCCTCTTCTGACCCCTGTGGGTATTACACCCACAGGTTCATTTCCATACATGCCAGCAAAATACTCATACATATAAAATGAAATAAAATATTTAAAGAATTAGTTTATATTTATTCAGTATCAATACCAGAGAAGCCTTATCCAGTGCCTGTCTAGTCAGACTTTAGTTAATAGTTAGCAGGGGCCTATGACTAATGTATTTATTACTAAGTGTAGTTTGGCACTAAGCAGGGTCTTGGCTTAGTTTAAGATTACTTAAGTATAGTTATGGACTAACAAAGATTTAAGCCTAGTTTCAGTGTTATTAGATATCAATAAAACCCTAGTAAGGGGATAAAAGGACTAACCCTAATTTAGATCTAGTCAGTGCCCAGTTAATCTCAACAAGGAGACCTAAGCCTAGCTTCCTTCTAGAAAGAATCTGTGTTGGTACTGCACCAAGGCCCAAGCCTAGTTTAGGTCTAGTCAGAGCCTAGGTAACTCTAGATAGCGTCAAAGCCTAGTTAAGTATTAGTCAAATTGCAGTGAAGCCACGGTCAGGACTTAAGCTCAGTTTATCACTAGTCACAAGTCATTTAAACTCTACTAAAAACAGAAACTTAATTTAGGTTTAATTAAATTTTAGTGAAAAACTAGCTGGGGGTTATACTTCATTCAGAAATCATTTTTAAAAATGTGCATGTGTGTGTGTCTGGGTGTCTGCAAGCATCCTTCTGCAGGCATTCTTGAATATTTGAGTGTGGACATGCATGCGGAACTCAGAGGATGTCTTAGCTTCATTTCGCTGTTGCTGTGATAAATACCAGGATGAAAAGCAACTTGGGGAAGAAAGAGTTTATTTTAGCTCACAAGTTATAATCCATTATCAGGTAAAGCCAAGGCAGGTACTCAAAGTCAAAACCTGGAGGCTGGACTGAAGCAGACACCATAGAGGAATGGTGCTTACTGGCTTGCTGCCCACTGGCTCATGTGCAGCCAGCTTTCCTATACAACGAAGGAGTGGTACTGCCCACAATGGGTTTGGCCCTCCTACATCAATTCACAGTTAATAAAATGCCACAGATACTCCCACAAGCCAACGAGATCAAGGAAATTCTTTTTTTTTTTTTTTTTTGGTGGCCCCACGCCTTTATGTTAATTTTTTTAAATTTATTTTCGTATGTGTATGAATGTACTGTCTGCATGCATATTTGTGCACCCATGTCGTGCAATGCCTCAGAGGTCAGAAGAGGGTGTTGGATTCCCCTGGAACTGGAGTTCTCCTGGAATTGGAGTTTCAGACGGTTCTCTTTTTTTATTATTTACAGAATACATATTTTTATTTATTTATTTATTTATTTATTTATTTATTTATTTATTTATTTATTTATATGAATGTACTGTATGCATGTAGGTTTGTACACCCGTGTCTGCAATGCTAGAGGTCAGAAGAGGGTGTCGGATTCCCCTGGAACTGGAGTTCTCCTGGAATTGGAGTTGCAGAAGGTTCTAGTCGCCATGTGGGTGCTGGGAATCGAACCCGTGTCCTCTGAAAGAGCAGTCAGTGCTCTTAACCGCTAGGCCATCTCTCCAGCCCCGATCAAGGAAATTCTTTAATTGAGATCCTCTTTTCCAAAGCTGGTCTACTTTTCGTCAAGTTGATAAAAAGTAATCAGCACAGAGGACAACTTTGGGTGTTGGTCCTTGCCTTCTACCTTGTTTGAGGTAGGGGCTCTTGTTTACCACTGCATATACCAGGCTACCTGGCCTGCAAACTTCTGGGATTCTCTTTTCTCTGCCTCGCATCTCACTGTAGGTCTGCTGGGATTACAGTCAGGTGCTACTGCATCCAGCTTTACTTGTGTTCTGGGGATCTAAACTCCTGTCTTTCCACTTGCACAGCAAGTGTTTTATCCATTGAGCCATGTTCTGGGACCTAGTTCAGGTATATTTTGAGCTCATTTAAGTCTCACCGAGTACCTGAGCCTAATTAAGTATGCATTTAAGCCCTTGACAGAGCCTTAATGTAATTAAGCCACAAGCGCCATGTAGCTAAATTTCAGCAAGTTCATATACATAGTTTAGCCTCTGTTGGCTTACTTAAGACTTAGCCGAGGCCTAAGCCAAATTAAGTATAACAAAATCCAGTTAAGGTATAAGGAGGACCACAGCCTAGTTAAGGGCTAATCAGAACCAATATAAGAATTTGATAGAACTTAAGCCTTATGTTCATGTAGTTTAAACTCACTAAAGGACCAAGCAGTATCCGACCTAAATTATGTCTAACTAGAGATTAAATAAGATTAAGTCAGTAGATAAACTGCTTATATATTATCTGTCACAACGAAAGTCTAGTTACCCTAGTTAAGACTTAGGCAGGGTCTAAATATAGGTTTTAGACAGAATAGAATGAATCTGATTCAGAGCCTTGTTAAACTGAAGGCATTAAGGTAGCTTGGTTAAGACCTCATCAGCTTCTCATCCACCTGTGCCCCTTTTCTAAGCCTAGGGAACAATCTGCGGAAGA
The DNA here is from genome assembly GCA_009823505.1 of Rhizomys pruinosus. Taxonomy (NCBI): domain Eukaryota; kingdom Metazoa; phylum Chordata; class Mammalia; order Rodentia; family Spalacidae; genus Rhizomys; species Rhizomys pruinosus. The sequence goes on along the minus strand of VZQC01000682.1, from coordinate 71,609 downwards.
GGGGGCATGGTAGAATGTAAGGGCTGTGATTGGGGTGAATGGTGAAACTACAGCAATATAGTCTGGACACTCATTTGATCAACTTGATTGAACATACAAGCCCCCCACCCTGCTGGATGGTAGGACCCATGGGCTGTGTGGGTTTGGGCACAACTGCTTGCAAATTGGTTTTACATGAAGGATGCTTGTACTCATAAATTATCACTTATTGCTAAAAAATGAAAAAAAAACTGAGAGAAAGATGCAGGACAGTTATGGCAGAATGCATGATCTGGGATGGGGTTGGGTGGGGTGGGGGGAAGGGAAAGGGAAATATGCCTGAACTGAATTGGAAAATGATGTATGAAATACACAAAGCATCAACAAAAAATGAAAATTAAAAAAAAGAAAAATGGAAATGGAAATTTTGAAAGTATGCCAGTCAGGGTCTGCTGCAGACATTGTGGCTGATGTCATCTGCTGTTCTTCAGGACAGGGAGTAAATTTCTTGGCAAATACCTCTCTAATTTGAAACTATCAGCTCCTGAATATGTTTATTCACTGGAGTACCTTTTTGAAGGAATCTTCTTTACTAGAGGAATATTCTGAATGTTTTAAAATAGAAAGATCTGTGATTTTTTTTAGGTATAACATAGTTTGATATATCTTGAAGCAAAAATATTTCTTCATTGTTAATAATATTACTCTTTTAAAAATAAAAATATTTTATTGTAAAAAAAAAAGACCTCATCAGCAACTTCTGAAAGCATAGCTGGTACCTTGGACTTAAAAAAAAACCTTAAATTTTACTTTATTTGTTAATTTTTATTTTATGTGTGTATTTTTGCACATATAAATGCATTGCACGTATGCGATGCCCACAGAGGCCAGAAGATGGCATTGGACTCCTTGGAACTGGAGTTATGGATGGTTGTTAATTACCATGTGGGTGCTGGGAACTGAATCCTTGTTCTTTTAAAGAGCAGCCAGTGCTCTTAGGCACGGAGCTATCTCTTTCACTCCCACCTAGGTCTTTTTTTTTTTTTTTTGAGACATGGTTTCCCTGTATGTAGACCAGGCTGGCCTTGAGCTCACAGATATCAGCCTGCCTCTGCCTCCTGAGTTCCAGGATTAAAGGCATGTACCATCACACCCAGCCCACCTAGGTCTTTTTAAAATCTAGATGAAACCCAGTTAATCAATAGCCCAGGACTAAACTCAGTCTAGCTAGAAGTACAATGTACTTAAGTCCTGGCAATGATATAAATATTGTTTAATCCTTTCAGAAGTTAGTTAAGAATCAGCCAGGCCTTAGACAGGTAATATATAATAAAGTTTAGGTGAGATCTAGGTAGGGCCTCAGCTTATGTAACTATTATTTATCAGAACACAAAGAATGTCTACCTAGTATCTAAGTCTAGTTAAAGTTTATAGGTCACAGTTAAGCACTGGCCAGAATCTAAACCTTGTTTAGGTCTAGCAATAGCCTAAACTCTATGCAGGAAATAAGCATGGTTTAGGTCTATTAATATCTCAGTTAAGATGTTGCTTGGGCTTTATCTTCATTCAGGTAAATAAGTCTAGTTAAGTGTTGGTTAGACCACACTTGGGTCCTAACTAGTGCAAAAATCTTATTTAGGTCTAGTTAAGGACTAGTTCAATGCTACCCAGGATCCAATCCTACTTTGGACATTGTTAGATCTCAAGTAGTTCAGGTTTATTTAGAATGCATTTAAGCCCTTGTGAATAGATAATGTTAATTTAGATTTAGCCAGAGCATAGATAGGCCATCTTCAGGGAGTAAACATAATTAAGTGTTATTCATAGTGTAATTAAAATCTTACAAACTCTGGTGGCACAAGCCTTTAATCCTGGCACTTGGGATGCAGAGGCAGGCAGATCTCTGTGAGGTCAAGGCCAGCCTGATCTACAGAACAAGTTCTAGGCCAGCTAGGGATACAGGGAGATCCTGTCTCAAAAAGACCCCCCCCAAAAAAAAATCTTACAAACTCATAAATATAGTTTAGCTATTCTAGGAGTTTAGTTAAAGTATAGTTCTTTTAAGAGTTTAGTTACGATCTAAGACTAAGCCTCATTAAGATGCAAATAAGTAAGCCAGGTTGGGGGGCGGGGCATGGTAATGCATACTATTTTTTTTTCAAAGCCAATTTTTTATTGAAGCTTTGTGCATTTCATACATTTCCCAATCAAACCTAGACCCATTCCCCCTTCCTCTCCCCCACCCCCACTCCTCTCCAGAACCCATGCATTCTGCCATACATGTTTCTCATCTTTTTCTCAGTCTCTTAAAATTTCCGATGCAGAAGTTTACTGTTTTGGGCAGGTGGTACATACTTTTAATCCTAGTACTTTGGAGATAGGGGCAGGTGGATCTCTGTGAGACAGAGGTCAGCCTGGTCTTTATAGTGAGTTCCAGGCTAGGCACATCTAGCTCTCTACAGGGAGAGACTATCTCAACACCCACCTCCACCAGACATAAATAAATCTAGTTGAGATCTATTCTGAGATTCAACCTGTTGAACTGTTAGAGCATAGTTAAAATCTTGCCAGTGTCTTGGCTTACTTTAGTCATATCCCAGCTAAGCAGTAGTTTAGATGTAGTCAGACCTTAATTAAGATATAGCTAGAATATAGTCTTACTAAGATACAATTAAGTCAATTTAAGGTGCAAATAGGGCTTCATCATAGTGATCAGTCAGAGTCTACTTAAAGCCTAGCTGATACTCCTAGAGTGGTGGCATAGTCCTTTAATCCCAGCCCTTTGGAGGCAGAAGCAGGCAGATCTCTGTGAGTTCAAAGCCAGTCTGGTCTACATAGTGAGTTCCAGGCCAGCTGGGGCTACAGGGAGACCCTGTCTCAGAAAGACAAAAAAAAGAAAAAAAAAAGCCTAGCTGATACATAAGCCTAGTTTAAATTTAATTAGAGCCTAGTAATGCTATAGCCAAGGCCTAAGCCTAGTTAATTCCTAGTTTTAATCTAGTTATGTCATAGGAAGGTCATGTAAATGACTTAGTGTTACTGAATTTGTTTAGACTTAACTAGGGCATAGGCATAGTTAAGGTGTAATTAAGCCTACCTAATACCTACGCAGAACTTCAGTATAATTAAATGTTAGGTCTTACTTAAAGCCTAGCTAATAACCAGATCTAGGTTAAGTCAAATCAGAGCCGAGTTAAGGTCAATTGAATATTTAAATCCGAATAAGGCCTAGTCAGCTCAGTTAAGACGTTGACAGAAATTTAGTCTACTCATGTACTAGTAATCTTGGTTAAAATTCTTGTCAACTCTATTAAAGCATAGTCAAAGCCTGAATATACTTAAAATATAGTCACAGCATAAGCAGAAGAGCCTTAGCACAGTTGAGACATGTCAGAGTCTTGTTAGGGTATACTCAAGGCCTAATTCTAATTAAAAGATAATTCGTTTGCTTAAGACCACTTTATAATATTCTTTAGGTACTGAAATGCATTTGCCTAGAGTACCAGGTAGCCCCAGATAGTGACTAAATCTAGTTTAGTTCTAATCAGAACTAAACTCGTTTAAGGATTATCTATGGCCTACACCTAGTTTATGTATAATCAAATACTAGTAGGTCCTATTTGGAGGCTGATTAAAGCCTGAATCTTAATGTTTAGTCAGCAACTGTTTATAGCAGTCCAGCACTTATGCTTTTCATGAAGATATGGTGAGATCTAGTTAAAGTTTATTCAAATATACTTAAGGTATATTTAGGGCTTAACCCAACTTAAAGATTATCCAGCTTGATTAAAGCTTCACTGAGTTATGGTAAAATTTTAACATTATTCTGGCTTTGTTAAAAACTCAACAGCTCAGTTAAAGCTTAGCCATGGGCAAGTCCAGCTTAGGCCTCATCAGGGGCCAATTAAGGCCTGGTTAGGGACTGAACCTAGTTAAAGTCTGGCTAGAATCTGGGTTTAGTTACAGTCTTGCATGCCAGGCGTGGTGGCGCACACCTTTAATCCTAGCACTCAGGAGGCAGAGGTAGGCAGATCTTTGTGAGAGTTCAAGGCCAGCCTGGTCTACAGAGTGAGTTCCAGGACAGCCAGGGCTACAGGGAGACCCTATCTTGAAAAGACCAAAAAAAAAATCATTAGTAACAGTCTTGCTAAAATATAGCAAGGGTTTAAGACTATTTTTAAAGGGCAGGTTAACTAAATTAAGGCATAGTCTGTCCACTTAAGGTCTAGTCAGGCCAAAGCCCAGTAAAAATCTTCATTATCAAGTTAAGGAGTAGTCAGACTCAGCTAAAGCTTAGCCAAGTTTCACATTAGGTCTAGTTAGAGCCAAGGACTTACATATCTACATATATATGAAGTATTCATCCCAGTTCTGATAATGATGCCTTCTAAATTTCTACATTTCTCATGACTACTTGCATGTGTTTTTGTATTGCTTTGGTTGTAAATGGTGTTTCATTTTTGATGGACAAATGAGAACATATTACCTATTTTAAACAATGTATTATCATGTTATTTGTGATCCAATTTCACAATAAGCAGACCAAAAATTTTTAGAAGTTTTAGTAGAGAAATGAGTTGGAAAAGTTGGTTCATAAAAAATGCAGAATATTGAAAGATACATTCTAATAATCTCTGCCACATTGAAAATAGCACAATTGCATTGCTGGTAATCATTTAGAAAGAAAAAATGAATATTATCTATCTACTAAATTATTGTTCTTTGTTGTAATATCAGGTTTTATATTTGCAGAGCTGAAGAGTTTTAAGGCCCTAACCAGCCCAAATAAGGTCAGATCAAGTTGTAAACAGTTTGAACATATTCAGAACCTAGTTAAATCCCACCCAAGACCAAAGCCCAGTTGAGGTCTAGTGAAAACCTAGTTAATACTTAAATGTAGAGAATCCATAGACTTTAGTTAAGGTATATCTGTGCCTAATTAAAGGCTAGTCATGTACTAAACCCAGTAAACATCTATGTAGACTTTAGTAAGTCCTGCTCAGAGCTGAAACCAATTTAGGCATGTAATACTAGTTGAACTCTGGGCAGCTCTGTTAAGACCTATGTAGGATCAAAGTTATAGTCAGAGACTAGTTAAGGCAAATATCAGGCTTATGCCCAATTAAAGTTTAATCAGTTTATTTATGGCCTAGTCAGTTTATGATATAGCTAGGTAAAGCCCAATTAGAACCCAGTTAGGCTAGTTGTGGATGGTGCCCAGTTAACATTCATTCCGAGTATACTACACATCTTGCCAGGACATAGAGAAAGAAGGCCTACTTGGACTCTAATTTCACATACAGCAAGAAATTCAGCATGTTTAATGTTTCTCTAGATTTAGAAAGGGCTAAGCTTAGTTTTAAATTCTAGTCAGAGGCTTGTTGAGGCCTAGCAAGAGTCCATGAATAATAAAGGCCTACACAGGGACAAGGTGAGGCAGAACTTGGACCTATGTCTAGTTAAGGCTTTGTTATTCCAGCTATGTCCTATTCAGGCCTTGGTCAAGTTAATCTCTAGTTAAGACAAGATGGTCCAATTTATTCCAGTTTCTCTAAGACTTACTATGGTTTTGGTTGTTATTGTTTCGTTATTTTTTTGACAGCTGTGAATTTTTTTTGGCCCTTTTGAGACAGTGTCTCCCTGTAGCTCCAGCTGTCCTGGCAATCACTATGTAGACCAGGCTGGCCTTGAACTCAGAGATCTACCTGCCTCTGCCTCCCGAGTGCTGGGATCAAAGGCATGCACCACCACGCCTGGCAATTTCTGTGTTTTAATGACAAAATCCTGGGTCTTGGAAAAGCATTGATCCTTGGAAAATCGGGTTGGTTGCTTACCCTAATCAAGATTTTTTTCAAAGAAAACCTTTCTCTGACTTGAAGTTTATGATTTACAGAAAGACCTTTTAAATATTATCTCACTTGGCTGTTAAAACATCCATTGAGACAGGTATCCTTATCATCCTCAGTATACAGAGAAATAAACACAAGTTTATGGAAAGTTCCTTCTTCAATGAGTGTCAGAGAGAGAGAGAGAGATCTGTCTTGCCAAAATTACTAGGGTGTCTTCCTATAACTAAAAATTTTTATTGTCTAAATTGCAAAGGGAGTACTTGCCCAAGGTATTATTTTTACACTTATTTCTGATCAGAAATGAAAATCATGGCAAGCTTATGTGAACTGTCAAGATAAGGAAACCCCGAGATTGGAACCTAAGTCATTCTGTCCCCAGTGTCCATCTTCTTTAAAAGTCATGTTGCTGGGCTGGAGAGATGGCCTGGTGGTTAAGAGCACCGACCGCTCTTACAGAGGACCCGGGTTCGATCCCAGCACCCACATGGCGGGAGAGAACCGTCTGAAACTCCAGTTCCAGGGGAATCCGACACCCTCTTCTGAACTCCGCGGCATTGCACGACACGGGTGCACAAACTTGCATGCAGATGGTACATTCATACACATACATAAATAAATAAAATTAATTTAAAAAAATTAAAAAAAAAGTCATGTTGCTTCCCTTCACTGTTTCTCCTTTCTCAGTGTCAAATACTTCTGTACATGCCTGTGTGACTGAAGATGTGCTTTCTTCAATGATGTATGCATGTATGTGTCATTAGAAATCTGCCGACCATTTGGGGCTTGTTTTGTACTGACATTTCCCTTTTTAACATGAGGTCTATTTATCAAAATGATACTTTGCTGTTTCACTCGGGGACATTTGTTCAGCTTGGCAGCAGAGCCGGCATGGCAATAGAGTTAAGCTTCAGCCATTTGATTTACAAAAAGACACCAAAGATGAACCTGGTCTAGTCAGTAATTCCTGGCACAGATACTGTATAAATCCCAGTATAATGACATTCTTGGGGGCAAGGAAAGAGATCGAGGCTTCTCTGTTTTGTATTGTAGATTCAGCTGCCAGAAGGCACTGAGGACTTGGCTTGTCTTTTCCTGGCTGTGCCATTTCTGTCACCTCCTGTGAGCTTACCAGGGGTGACAGGCATCTCTATTAAAAAGTCTGTACATAAATATAGCTGTATCTTCCACTGTCTTATCCTGAGGACAAAATAGTTGCCACCCCTGCAGAATACAGGAGCTTCTGGTTTAGATGCCAATGGTAGCAGTATGCCAAGCATGAAGTATCCTGTCCTTCTGCTGCCAAGTGAACACCACCTTCCTTTTTAGTGGTGCATTTAAAAGGACAGTGTGGCAGTGGCAGTAGGGAGAAGCTTTCACATAAGCAATTAGTAACACAGTGGAAGATGCCATTGGGATTAGGTCATAGATACTTACTTGTATTATAATATCTCCTTTTTGTGTTATTATATTCCTGTGGAGAACTGTTTAATATGCCATGCAAGAGGAAGGCAGTTAGGAAGATACAACTGATTATTCTACTGGATACCCAGGGGGATGCAAATTGCACTTTCTTTCTTGGAGACAAGTGACAGTGGGGATTCTTTTCAAGGGGCAGCTCTCCATATAGAGTCTGTAGATAACTTTATATTTACATTATCATATATTGGTGAAATTCATTAGGTTTTTGAGACATTGGATTGATGGCACACACAGGGTACGTGTCTTTCATAAGAGGAAATTTGGAAGGCTTCCTCAATGATTAAGGACTTTTGTAGTATATTGTTAGAAGCTATGGAAAGAACACCAAATCACGTTCTTGCTTCTATCACATTCCAACCATGCACCTTGGATCATTTTACTTCTGTGGATTTTTTATTTTTATAAATATAAAGTTGAGACATACATACTCCATGTTGTCCTGTCCATCTCACAGTAACTCCGATGATCTAGTAAGATATGATGTGGAATGCTTTTTGGGTTTCTACTCTCTCAGTTGTACGTAAGAATAATCTTTGTTATGTAGGATTATTGGAGGTTAATATATGTGAATGTGCTTAAGGATATAGTTTCCTGCAGAAGGAAATTATAAAACACTACAATGAGCTACTGAGGGGAGTTATGGAATCATATTTTGAAGCCATTAAAGCCAGGTAGGCAGAAGGCAGGAAGCACATTTTCAGGCAGAGAGAAGGATTATATTATCTCTGACATTCTTTTCAGTTGGTAAAATGGATGATCTGATGTCTGTTGGCCTGTTAGCATTTGACACAGAAAGAGCCCAGAACTTAAGGCCTTACTCTTGTATTTGTCAACTTTCTGTGAGGCGTTCTAGAAGTTCAGGAAAAATTTCAGGCAGGAATGGTTAGAGGTACAATGTATAGTGTTCCTTCCTCTTCTTTCCAAAATGGTGTATGTAAGATGATTTGAAAATATGGACTAGTTTTGGGGCTGGAGAGATGGCTCAGTGGTTAAGAGCACCAGCTGCTCTTGCAGAGGACCTGGGTTCAATCCCCAGCACCCACATGGCAGTTGAGAACCGTGTTTGACTCCAGTTCCAGGGGAATCCAACACCCTCTTCTGACCTCTGTGGCATTGCACAACACGAGTGCACCAACCTACATGCAGACAGTACATTCATATACATAAAAGTAATAGATAAAATTAAAAAAAAAGAATATATGGACTAGTTTTGATGAAGTCATGAAAGACATATGGTAACAAGTCCTCATTATCTTGTTTGAGTGACCCTGCCACTTACATTCCAAGTGGCTGTTTCCAAAGAATGACTGGTTAATGTTTGTAAAAAAATTTTCCTAGCTAGATGTGGTGGTGTATACCTTTAGTCCCAGCACTTGGGAGGCAGAGACAGGCTGATCTCTGAGTTCAAGGCCATCCTGATCTACATAGTAAGTTCCAGGACAGCTAGGGTTACAGGGAGACCCTGTCTCAAAAAACCAAGAAAACTTCATTTTCATAATACCAAGTGGAGGACCTTCTCTATACAGCTGGCAGTGCATCGTGGGCACAGATGGTGTGTCATCCACAGTGTTGTCAGGACATGAGCAGCCACAGAGTGGTACATATGTAGCTACAGCCCTGTGGGTGCTGATAAATAGAGTGAGAAAGTGCTTGAAAATAAGGTAAGTTCATCCACTGGAGCCTGTTCAGCCTATGTAGTACCACTCCCTTAAAGAAGATCAACTCTCCCTCACCTGGCAGTGATCAGCTATCAGTAGTTCTTTGGCTAAGGTTAGGTTCTGCAGCCCATTTCTCCAGCTCTATACTGGGCTTTTGTCTGATTGAGCTTGGATGGGTCTTGTGCATGCTGACACAATTGCTGTAACATATATGACAGAATGCACGAAATCCTATGGGTGGGATATGGGGAGTGTGTAGATAGGGGAGGGGGTCTTTATGATTAAGATGTATTGTGTGAAATGCACAAAAATTTAGTAAAAAATGTACATTATAAAAAGAAAGTTGAGTTTACAGACATAGAACCTGAACAGCCAGATCCAGACCTCCTGTAAGTAGTCAGGTTATGGTACTTGGATGAGAGAAATAAAGGTTAGACTGAGTTAGGTTAGGAGGACCTGTTAATCCATAAGGATTCCCTGCAGTGTGTGTCCTCAGATCTTCTAAAAGGATCAACTGTGAATTATATTTGGAAATTACTGGCTCTTCACATCTTTAGAAAAGAATATTTTTTGGTCTTTTTGAGACAGTGTCTCTCTGTTGCTGCAGCTGTCCTGGAACTCTCTCTGTAGACCAGGCTGGCCTTGAACTCACAGAGATCTACCAGCCTTTACTTCCCGAGTGCTGGGACTAAAGGCGCGTGTCACCATGCCTGGCCATGAATTTTTTTGAGAGTCATGCAATGTATTTTCATCATATTCAGACCCCCTCCCTTATCTCACCCCTGATACTCCCCCTCCCCAAATTCATGTCCTCTTAGTTTTAAGGCTTACCAAGTTAAATTTGTGTTCCAAATGCTCTCTGTTTCTGGAACCTGGCTAACCTACCTAGTGCCACACCTATAAAGAAACCTGATTCACCCTCCTCCCAGCAGCTGTCAATTAACTTTAGTTCCTCAGCTAGGGTTGGGATTTCTAATCAATCCCCATCTTTATTCTAGGGATTTGTCTGGCTTGAGTTTATGATTTTATTGAAGTTCAAATTCATCACCCAAGGTTGGCTCTAATTATGAGATAAATTTTATCTGTATTACTTTCTCTGTTTTTTTGAGAAGCTTGTAGCACTCCTCTCCTGCCTTCTAAGGGTCACTAGTAGCACCCAGGATGAACCACACATTACTTCCAGGATCCTGGAATTTCTCTGGCACAGATATATCAGCTAACATTTAAAAGGCATTTACTATAAACCAGGCACCATCCTAAACTCATTTATAGATTGTTATCTTTATTCTACAGATGAGGAATTTAAGGCATAGAGCACTTCAGAAACATTCTAGTTAGTAAGTAGTAAAGTTAGAACTCAAATACAAGTCTGCTTGAAAAATATATATACTAACTACCTTTATAGTCATGACTATAATTCTGCTATTGCTCCTAGGGTCTATAATTTTCTCCCAACCAATAAACACAACTTTTTACTTTTTGGAAAGGTGAGGGAAGAATTAGTAATAGAACCTCTTTTTCCTATCACTTCCCAGTTTTGTTTTTATTTCCCTTATTTTCGACCTTGTCTTTTGTGCTTAGTAATTTTTAAAAGTGAAAGATCTTTCTGGAAGAAATAACCTCTTTCTGGACACTCTGGGGGACTCTCACAGCCCCTAAGCTTCAGAGACAAGCCTGTATAGGCCCCACCAAGCCAAGATAAGGTGGTGACCCATGTTGGAACTGTGGTGGTTTTTTTTTTTTTTTTTTGGTATTTTTTTAGACAGGGTCTCCCTTTAGTCCCAGCTGGCCTGGAGCTCACTCTGTAGACCAGGCTGGCCTTGAACTCACAGAAATCCGCCTGCCTCTGCCTCCCAAGTGCTAGGAATAAAGGCGTGCGTGACCACGCCTGGCAGAACTGTGTTTTGACAAAGAAAATAACTAAGAAACAATTTGAAATGTCAATTCCCTACAGTGACTAAACTGTTTTATTCTGAAGGGTCGGCCAGAGTCTGGGATGGTCTCTGCAGCAATGAGCACATTTGGAGGAGGAAAGAAACTCAGTGGAATTTGCTTTCAGTTGACCATAAGGGCACTTTCTACTCTTTCTTAATTCAGTTTTTATTTGAATTTTCCATGTATTTTTCGAGAAAGGGGCCATATTTAGCTCTTCAGCTGCGCAATTCTTTACCTTTTTTCTTGATAAATTAAAGATGGTTCATAGGGATTTTAAATGTCAGATCCTATAACAGGCAAATGCCTTATGCCTCAAGTTTCTTAAGGGCAAATATGTGTAGCTTTAAAAAAGAGTTGTAAGGGTAATCCTGTTGATTATTTTCATTCTATCCCCTTTCCCAGTGATATTCCTACTATGGTAAAATGGTAAATTAAAAAAAATTTTTTTTAAATTTATTTTTTATGTGTATGAATGTACTGTCTGCATGTAGGTTTGTGCACCCATATCGTGCAATGTGGTGGAGGTCAGAAGAGGGTGTCGGATTCCCCTGGAACTGGAGTTAAAGACGGTTCTTAGCCACCATGTGGGTGCTGGGGATCGAACCCGGGTCCTCTGCAAGAGCAGTCGGTGCTCTTTTTTTTTTTTAATTTTTTTATTTTTTGTCTTTTCGAGACAGGGTCTCCCTGTAGCCCCAGCTGTCCTGGAACTCACTCTGTAGACCAGGCTGGCTTTGAACTCACAAAGATCCGCCTGCCTTTGCCTCCCAAGTGCTAGGATTAAAGGCATGCGCCACCATGCCCAGCCAGTCAGTGCTCTTAACCGCTAGGCCATCTCTCCAGCCCAAAATGGTAAAATTTATCTTTGGGGGACAATGTCTTCTTGATGTTTCCCCAGAGGTGAGGAGGGCAAAGAGCAGTTACGTATGTCTAGAGGTACTGTTTTTTTAAAACATCTAGTTGAAATGCTTGTATTCAAATAGTGCCGCAGCAGCACAGAATGGAACACAATGGACCAGTTCCTGTTTGTGATGAGGTAACTGGCACCTGTACTCACCAAGGGCTTATTTTAAGCTCTCCCGCGTAACTGCCTCTGTTCCCCTTGGATATGAACTAATTTGCTTTGCCTGAGGTAGAGGAGCTTATCGTTTATAAACATAGGCCTGGAGGATTTGGATCCCTTTGCTCCTTTTCTGTCCTACTGTTAGACACTTATTGCCAGATTTCTAGTTGGAAGTAGTGCCAAATAGCATGATAAGGCTTCCAGCTAAGAAAAAAAATGTGGATTTTGATTAGTTGTGCTGATGAAAATGAGAGAAAGAGAGAGAGAGAGCCACATATTCAAATTACCAGTTAGCATAACCTTTATTCTAGTTCTCTTTCTGAGCAACTTATAAGAGGTAGGTTATGTAAAGCTGCATCAAAGTCCAGCAATCAGGGCCTCTTGCCTGCACATTGATACAACGTAGAGAAACACATAGGCAAAAGGACCCTTCTCTGCTTCATTTAGGCTTCATTCCACTTATGACTGGTTGACCAAACCTTGGCAACACTCGCATAATTGTTCTAGAATTTCATATAAATAATAGGTATAGAATGGCGTGATAATGTACTATGTTTTCATACATCTGGTTTCTTTGGACATTCTATTATGTATATTCTGGTAGAGGATTCCATCTATATAATTTGATTATGTACTCAAAAGCAAAATTACAGGTTCATGAGTTAGAGGTACACTTAGTTTTAGCAGTTACTGTGCAGTAGTTTTCCAAAGTAGCTGTATGAGCTAACATTTTCACATGCAATATATGTGAGTTCCAGTGGATCCATGATCTTTGTTTCTTGTTGTCAGTCTTTTCAAATGTACTTGTTCTGGTGGGGTTTTGCATATCTCATTGTGGATTTAATTTGCATTTCTCTGATGAGTAATAGTGACAATTACTTAATTGTGTACTTCTGGTTAATTTTGATATCCTTTTATGCATAGTAGTGCATTTCTTTTGTCTTGCTGACACAATTGCTGTAATATATATGACAGAATGCATAAGACCCTAGGTGTGGGCTATGGAGTGGTGTACAATAAGGGAGGGGTCTAAATATAATTACTATGTACTGTGTGAAATGCACAAAATTTTAATAAAAATATACATTAAAAAAAGAAAGGTGTGTTTACAGACATACAACCTTGAACAGCTTTGTCTTGGTTTTAAAACTTATTTTGTCTTTTTCATATTGATATGTAGAAATTTAAAAATGCATGTACAGAATATGTATAAACCTTCTGTTGTTTATATTTTCTGAATATTCTACCTTGTAGGAGAATATTCAGAAAATATTCCTACCTTTCTCCAACTCTCTAACATCTTAAGATAACTTTTGATTGATGGAAGGTCTTGATTTAATGATAATATTGTGGTGAGGTAAAAATATTAATTACTAATATTTTCTTTTATAGCTTATTTTTTGGGGGGGTTGAAATAAGAAATCTTTGCTTCCTAAGATCCTTATGGTTTTCTCTTATGGTTTGATCTAGATACATGTTTTATCTCTCAGATTTAAGTCTAATATTCATTGCAAATTAATATTTAGTATTTGGTGTGTGGTAATGGTCAGGGTTCCATTGATTTGTCTTTGAGCCAGTACTCTGCAATCTTAATTTCTGTAGCTATAAAGCTAACCCTGACATTTTTGAATTTTTGCTTTTTTATTAACACATAGTAATTGTACACATAAGAGAATACAGCATAATATTAGATATATGCATACAACATGTAGCTCACTCTGTCTTTGGTTTATGATAGGAAACTTTGAGTTTCTCTCTTGTTATTCATAAAATATAAAATTTGTTATTGTAAACTATAGTCACTTTGCTGTGCTATAGAACAGCAGAACATATTCCTCCTTTGTTTTGGTACCCATTTACATCCCTTTATCCCCCTTTCTTGCTAGCATTTCCCAGATTCTAGAATCATTATTCTGTGATTCCACATATGAGAGAGAACATGCAGTATTTATCTTTCCATATTTTAAGGTTGATATCTGATAGGCTATATCCCCCAATATTGTTATTTAAGAGGATTAATATTATATATGCTTACATGTTTTAGAATAATTTTGCCCAAAGTGTCTTTCAAAAGCAGTTTTGATCTCATTAACTCACTGGTCTCCCCTATGTTCTTTTAACTTCAAAATCTAGGCAATCCTTTGAGGAAGAGATCGACAGCGTGTTTGCAACAGCACCCAGCTCTGTAAGTGGGAATTTGGCTCAGAAATACCAGTAAAAGAGTGAGAGGCATCACTCTGCCTTCCTGACTAGGTGCCAGCCTAGAACTCAACTAATTTCAGGTAAGAAAAACTAGCCCTGCGTATATCAAGTTTCCAACCTATTATGCCCTGAAAGTGCCAATATTTATGGTGACATTTCCTTTTCCTTAGTCAAGCACTTCTACCTTAGGTCTAAGCTTAATCTTTAAACTTATGCTCAGAATTAGCAAATACCATAGGAAGGAAAATGCCTGCTACTTATCAGTTAATATTAAGCAGGGCTGCCTGCTCTCTGAAACTTTAATGAATTTTGTCTTTGTTTTTACACTTTCCCTGATATCCTTAAACATACTGATTTTTAAAAATATGGGCTGGAGAGATGGCCTAGCGGTTAAGAGCACCGACTGCTCTTACAGAGGACCTGGGTTCCATCCCCAGCACCCACATGGAGGCCAAGAACCGTCTGAAACTCCAATTCCAGGAGAACTCCAGTTCCAGGGGAATCCGACACCCTCTTCTGACCTCCGAGGCATTGCACGACATGGGTGCACANCCGACACCCTCTTCTGACCTCCGAGGCATTGCACGACATGGGTGCACAAACCTGCATGCAGACAGTACATTCATACACATACAGAAATAAATTTAAAAAATTAAAAAAAATTTATTTGTGTGTGTGATTTTTTTTTTTTTGCTTATAGAAGGAACGCTCACAGCCTATTATTTGAAGGCAGAAGTCCAGAACTCATTTTACAGTCACACCTCTGATCATCCATTCTTGTCTCTATCACAGGTGAGTAGTTTACTTGAGTTTAGGCCAATTCAGTAGATGAGAAGAAATGAAGCAAATGGACATATCTATGAACCTCCCTGTCACGAATGATGGGGACCTTGTAGGACCTGATCTAACTCACTTCATCCTTTTGTGTTAGTCATATTCAACTCAAAAGTTCAGCCTGTTTCTAGAGACAGCAGGTACAAGGCTCATTCTCAGTTCTATTCCTGATTAGAAGATGTCATCTTTGGACCTACTATATGAATGTGCTACTATATGCACCTGGATGTGTACCTTTGACATAGGACTTAGGTTAATTCTTGGCTGACTTCTAGCTTTGTGTCTTTCCTCCTCATGTGACCATATGCAAATTGCTTAGTCCACCTGATTTGCAAATTTTCCACCCATAACTTCATATAGTTATTTTACTGAGGATTAAATATGCTAATAGGTAAAATGGGTTTCTCAGTGCTTTATATGTACAATATTTTATTTCCATAAATGTGAGCACTTATTACAGTATTAAGGGCATGTCATCTCATTTGATATATAATTTTCAAACATGGATTATGTTTGGTTACTTGAGAGGGTAAGTGACATAGAGTGCAATGTACAAATTTTAGGATTACCAAACAATGAGCTTTAGCAATTGCATATTCTTATAACCTAAAGCCCTACCTAAAATGTAACAATTATCAATCAGTACCCTAGATAGTTCCCTTATGCTCCCCTAATCACTTCCTACTCCTGTAGATACAATTCTTCTGTGTTTCCACCATAGATGATCATGATTTTTCTAGAATTGTATATGTACAGAATCGTACAATATGTATTTTTTTTTTGGTCTTTCCAAGACAGGGTCTGCCTATAGCCCCAGCTGTCCTGGAACTCACTCTGTAGACCAGGCTGGCCTTGAACTCACAAAGATCCGCCTGCCTCTGCCTCCCGAGTGCTAGGATTAAAGGCGTGTGCCACCATGCCTGGCCAAATATGAATTTTTTTACAATATGTATTTTTATGTGTAGTTTCTTTCACTAAGTATAATATGGGTGATATTTAATATGGGTGATATTCACACATGCTGTTGTCTCTGTCAGTAGTGTCCTTTTATATTAACAGTTAGCACCACATTGTGTGAAAACATGGTAACTGTCGCCTGGCATGGTGGCGCATGACTTTAATCCTAGCACTCAGGAGGCAGAGGCAGGTGGATCTTTGTGAGTTCAAGGCCAGCCTGGTCTACAGAGCGAGTTCCAGGCCAGCTGAGGCTACAGGGAGACCCTATCTCAAAAAGCCAAAAAAAAAAAAAAAAAGAAAGAAAACATGGTAACTGTCAGGAGCTTGGCCAAAGGCAAAGAACGTGAGACTTTCACATTCTTTGTGTAACACGCACTCCCCAAACATCATCAAAAAGTTTGGTAGCCCCACTAATTTCATTTTGTAATTTATCACCATCACAATCAAATCAATATCCTCATTGTCAACTTTTACAGTATCAGCTTTCACTAAGAGTTCATTTGCTACAGCTCTTAATAATATTTAATCTACCGATAGGACCATTGAGGCATGGAATTTGTGTCAGTTCCTCTAGTAGTTGGTGGACTTATTGATTGTATAGCCTTGTTAATAAGAATAAATGAATAGCTTTTGCAATTTATTTTGCAATACCATCTGTTCCTAGGAGGCAGGACAATCGGAAGCTTTAATGAATTGATAATTACAAACACAAAAGCACTTAGCAGCTCCAGGTAGAAATGGCAATGAAGCAAGGATGCTAATAAAAAGAGAGTTAACACTTGGAAGTACATTGCAAACTACTTACGCTAATTTGATTCTGAAATATCCATGTAAAAAATAAATATCATGAGAGATCCCAAGGAAAGAGATATAGTATTCTCATAAGGCTGACAAAAAGGGAAGGATAGTAGTTGAGATCTCCTCTAACTTCACAGACAACTCTCTTATCCAGTAGCTATAACCAGTAGTATGGATAAAGGGTCAAGGATAATAATATTTCTGTTTGTCTTTTTCCATTATTAGATCTGCTTTGCTGTTTGTCCTGGCTGTGACAACCTGGCGATGATTATAATAGTAATCCACTAGTAGTACAGATTATTTTTTTCGGTGTGGGAGGTTAACCACAATCACCAAAAGTTCTCTAGCCCCACCAAGCTCATTTTATAATTGATCACCATCATAGTCACATCAACATCCTCATTTCTCATCCAAGTTAACAAAAGTACCATCGTCAGCTCCACAGGATTCATCGTCATCAAGTTTCCGTTTTCTATAGCAGTTTATCTATTGAGAAGACGGTAGAGTCATGGAGGCTGTGACAATCCCTACACTAATTGCTGGGCTTATTGATTGTGTGGCTCAGTTAATAAGAATAGCTGAAGAGCTTTTGCAGTTTATTTCACAGGAACGGCAACTTCTTGCTGCACAACAAAATGGTGGAGTAGATGAGGGAGCAGCTCGCGCATCTCCTTCTGATGAAGATTCCCTACCAGATCTTGCTGAATTCTCTGACTTAGAATCAATACTTTCAGTCAAAGAAGATGAAGAACTGGTTGTTGATGTGGATGAAGCTATGATGGATGCAAATGACATCTATGAGGGTTTAATCCCTGCAACACAGGATAAGCCACAAAGTGATTAAGACCAACGATCTTTTTTTTTTCATTTTAAATGTATCCTATTTTACTTTCTAGACATAGGAATGTGAGTTTTCTACTAGCTTTGCATTTTTTTCGTTATTAAGAATTTTTAGAATAGATAAGATTTTATTTCTTTCTGGTAAACAAGTGATTTCATTTTTAATGAAAAATCTGACTTTTATGATGGAGTTATTCCTTGTAGTTGTACTCTTAAAATTCCTGATGATAAGACCAAATAATAGCAAAGAATCTACCTTCACTGGATTGTGAAGAACTGATGAACTCTACCATATCTTGAACCAAATGTCACTGTTCAGTGATAAATGGAAATTAAAAGGACAATATTCCCCAGAATGGTAACAGAGTGAATATTTTCATCTGACCAGGACAATATTGGAATATCACATCTTAAAAAAAGAAGTTGTTATAGCAGTGAAAGAGTAATAATTCTGAAAGCACAACATCTATCAGCCAATAAAACTACAGAAAAGTTTTCTAGACTTGCTACGGCAAAAGCTTTGAGAAAGATAGGACCATGACTTTCCAATGAAAGACTGTTTCTGAAAACGATGTTGAAACCAATTTCAATATTGATCCTCCATTGAAAACTGGATGTTATACTAAAATTCAAAGAGAGAAGTCCTAAGGTGGAGATACAAAACTGGACAAAGACTTCATCAATGGAAAGTCAAAGACTTATGACATCAGCCTGGAGATGATGGTCCACAAGATGAGTGGGTAATGTATAGACTTTCAATTTAAGACAAATTGAGTGCTTACTATAGTCGGACTGCGACAACCTTTTGTTATGGGGAGGTAAGAACAATGATTAATGTAAATGATGTGGATTGATATAGCCATCCAATAATGCTATACAAGCCATGAGGGGAAAATGTGATAGTTGAAGCACTCCCACACCAAAACAGGGAGCAACTAAACGTGCAGCAATTTCACTGACGATACCAACTTATGATACACAGGTCTTTTAATTCTATCTGGAACGTGAGCTATCTATCAGACAAATCTATGGACAGACAGTATAGCCTTCCTTTCTAGAAAATGACCTTTGTATCTCATGACATGAGCAACAACTAGATAAAGACATTAAGACAGACAGTTGGACAACATATATGTACATTGCAGAGAAGAAGCAACCTGAAGAAGGTAATCTACACTGATGGAAATCAGATAATGCCATTTTATGTAGAGTTCTAGAGCATATTAGAGTTAAAAAGGTTAAATTGCATTTAATACAGATGGCTTCAGATACGTGACAGACACATGACAAAAACAGAAGCAGGAAAGATGAAAATTATGCTGGAGTGCAACTGCTATAGTTAATTGCATACCATGCCATGCAGCATATTGTAAGATTATTGCTACAATAACTTTAATATGCAAGCTGAATCTTACTTTCCCAATATAGAAGGTATGCAAAGATGCGAATAATTGATGCATTGGGAAGGGACTGTGTCTAGTTAACCTAAATAAAGTAGAGAAAGCAAGACCAAATTGTTTATTTGTCCACACCCATAGGAAAAGTTAACAAAGAATAGTGATGGCATTTAAGTAAGGAATCTATTTAGTGAAACATCCAATATTCTTACATTTAAAAATATTTACCAATAATAATAATAATAATAACAAAAAGAACTATATAAAAGTTAGAAGGCATATATATTTTTTTCATTATGGGGTTAAGAGCAGTTAGGGAAAATATATACTGCCCACAAGGAATTGACTTTAAGAAATTGGGTTATAATTTTTTGACAGAAAACTCAACACACAAATACCTGAACAAAATCAGGAAACTGACACAAACACATGCTGCCAGTCTACTATAAATCCTACTTGGTGAACAGTTTAGATGAGAAAGGAGAAGCCTGATGCTCTGAAATGCATTAGCTACTAAAGGGTAGGTTTCAGTCCAACTAGAATCCTAGAATACAGGCTTTATAACAATTCTACAGTAGATTAGTATTTCCTTGTCAAAACCATTAGAGTTTTATTAGACAACATAAGCAACCATATTAACTCAAGCAGGTCAACAAAATAACAACAAAAACCAGTAAATCTTCTCTAGGCTTTGAAACAAGGCAAAGCCTTGAACACGACTGAGCAATAAGGAATGGACAGTGCAATCCTTAGGTGTCAAAGGAAGATGCTGCAATCTCATAATATATGGATCTGCCTCACCTCTTCTTTACCTATGTTTCCTGGAAAGAAGGAAATATAAGGACATCTAAGGATGATACACATATTTCAGTTTGCTTTGATTGTATTATCGTATGTGTTTAAGAGTTGAGGCATAACTCTCCTTTAAGAAAATGGACTGATGGGTCAAGTATGGTTTATATATAGAACAAGATTAAAATTAGAATTAAACATGGTAAGAAATAAGCTTAAGTAATATGAAAATACTTAGGAACAAGACCTAGTAGAAAAGGTGTTTTCAGTAGAGAGAACATTAATACATTTTTAAGAGTTATGTAGTTGTATGCAATAGAGTTATTTCCTAAGCAAGTTTATTAGCCAATCTCTATTTTTACCTTATACAAATTAGCCAACCCAGAGATATTGACAGAAACATCAATGGTTGGTAGTTGACACAGGTTAAGGAGCTAAATAGCTCAATTAGAAGGAGAAATATTAACTTGGTCTTCTGACTGGATGCCTCTGATTGACATCTGGAATCTCCTGCAGGGGAATGGAGTGAGTGGCTGGCCCATTCAGAGAATCCCCTTTCTGGATTTTCTTGGGATCAGTGTTAAAGCTAGATTTTTGTATGGCATAATGAAGTAGAGAGGAAGAGAGGCTCTACATTCTGAGACAAACTTTAAAGTGTTAAAACCAAGAAAGCTCAGCTGGTAAAAGCCCAAGTCTTCACTCTTACATGCTTTAGCTGAAGTGTGTGAGCTGCTGTGTGCTACACCTGCTGGTTACATGTGTTGATTACTTCTAATTATTAGATTCTAAATGCTTATGAGCCTTATCATCTATTGTTCCAAACCAGTTTGTTTTAAGAAATATGAACGAATAAAGTTTAATTTACAAACCAAAGTACTTGTAGTTATCTTTATAGTCTAATGATAAATGTTTGAAGCTACCAAACTGCCATCAAAGATCTCAGTTTGACAGAAAGTTATGGAGTGTAATCAACGATAATGTGGAACCAAGGGTCTGACCTTGTACTTCTGGCTTCTCAGATGATGTCTAACAAGTCTGAGAATATGGTCTTTTAGCATTTGTAAAATAAGGATGATAATACTTTTCCTGCTTACATTTAATGTTGAAAAGGAACAGGTGGAATAAAGTTTTGAAAGACTTTGGTATATCTATCTGATAGTGGGATGAAGTAAATTAAATAATGACATTTCAGAAATCTCTGAATAGTGTCTGTATGAAAACAGTTGAAGGTTGAATTGACATGTATTAGTTATCCAATGGGTTTACTCCTGTTTTCTAAGAGACAAAAGCTTCCTCCTTCTATTTTATGTCAGAGTTAAAATATGTAAATGGATTTTGTTTAATTCTCTGGAGTGTATTTTTTTCACCAAATTAAATTCCTTTAAGGATCATATTTTGAGTCCTAGTAAGAATAATCATGAAGAAAAACAATAGTGAAAGATCCTTTCAAGGAATAATTAATTCTATTCCATTTAAGACTAAGCTTTTGTTCCTGTGGGAGATATATTAGTCACTTTTCTCATTGCTGTTGCCAAATACTTGACAGGAACAATTTGATAGAGGAAAGATTTATTTTGATTCATGGTTTCAGAGGGTTGCAGCCCATCATGAAGAAGACATGGTGATGAGAGCTGCTTTGTCAGTGGTGGTGGCTGTTCAGATGACTGGTGACCAGGAAGCAGTGACCATGGCCAGGATGAGGGGTGGGTATAACCTCATAAGACCAGCTCCTAGTGATCTACTTCTGCCACCCAACACCCACTGCCTAAAGGCTCAAAAACCCTCAAAATAATGCTGCGAGCCACTCAAAACATGATCCTGGGGGGAGAAGATTTCACATATTCACGCCATAACATTCTGTCTCTGGCCCCTATAGCCTCATAGCCATTTCACAATGCAAAATGCATTTATTTCAACTACAAGAGTCCCTTAAGTCTTAACAGTTCTAACATAGCTCAAATTCCTAGAGCCTGGAGTTTTCTCTGAGACTCAAGGTCATCTTTAAAATAAAATGAAAAAAAAAATCACATGCTTAAATATAAGGGCACTGAGTAAAAATTCCCCAAAAGGAGAAATGGGGACACAGCAAAGAAAGACTGGAATTGGAATTGTGAGTAGGTATCATCCTGCTTGGCTGACATTTTTCCAAATTGTTTCTTTTTTGCTTACTTGTCCCATTTCCATCTACCAGTCATTGCACAACAAATGCCACTGAAACATAAGCATAAAAATGATTAATTCATCTGGGTGTGGTGGCAAATGTCTTTAATCCCAGCGCTTGGGAGGCAGAGGCAGGTGGATCTCTGTGAGTTCAAGGCCAGCCTGGTCTACATAGCGAGTTCCAGGACAGCTGTGGCTACAGGGGAACCATGTCTTGAAAAGACCAAAAAAAAAAAAAAAAGATGAATTCAATAAATGTTATATAATGCATGTTTTTTTGCAGGTGAAAATATTAACTCTTCTTCCTTGATGCACATTGAAAATAGTTCTGATAAACAACATTGGGATATCTAACACACAATCAAGAAAGCTAAACAAAATACAACCCTTTGGTACTTTTTTTAGTATAATAGATGAGAAATATATTATATGAGCATATCCTAGCAAAGAGACTCTGTGATAACAATAAGATAAATTATGAAATAAAGAACATGGGACAAAGTTTCAGGGCAGCAAAGGACTAAGACAAAGAAGAAAACTTGGTGAAAAAGGAAATAAGGATTGGAAGGCAATTAATGTAGAAGTCAAGGCAATTAATGTAGAAGATAGCTCCCCGTAGAGTAAAACGAAAAAAAAAAAACAAAAAACTTCAAGAGTAGTATTCAATGAAGCAGTAAACCGGCAACTGAAGACTATAAACAGAAAGAGTCAAGTCATAAAAGTGTTTGAAGATGACCTAACAATCAAACATTGGTGAAATATTGTAGCAAATTATTTGAAAAGAAATGCTTTGCCGATTTTAAGGGGGTGGGAGTAATGAGGTGAAAGCCTAAAATTGTGAAGTTTATTTCAGATAAAATGAGGTGAGGAGTGCAAAATTTAGTCATATTCTGTAATAACTATTTTTTTATTAATTTTATTTATTTCTGTATGTGTATGAATGTACTGTCTGCATGCAAGTCTGTGCACCCGTGTCGTGCAATGCCGCGGAGTTCAGAACAGGGTCTCGGATTCCCCTGGAACTGGAGTTCTCCTGGAACTGGAGCTTCAGACGGTTCTCAGCCGCCATGTGGGTGCTGGAGATCGAACCCGGGTCCTCTGTAAGAGCGGTCGGCGCTCTTAACCGCTAGGCCATCCCTCCAGCCCTGTAATAACTATTTTTAAGTTATTGTTCCCATTAACCATTCTGTTATTCAGAAGCAATGTTTAAATAAATACTGGGATTTTTTCTTCACAGTATTATAGCAATTTATGGAAAGCGGAAAAAAAACAGAGACTATAATACATAGTATTAATACAATTATGTAGTATATATAGCAAAGTGTGGAAAATTTATTTGACTCCATAGTAGGCTAAGACACGTTGATACTACATATACCTCAACATGAGAGCCATGAGAAGGAGAGAGGAGAGAGGGACAGATCTCAGCTACATCTACTACCTATAATTTTAATACATGGAATCAGAGCATATACCATGGGTCCTCTATACATAAGAATGAACATGAAAAATAACATGTTCATTTAAATTATCATTTTACTTTTTGTTACTTGTGCTCCCTGCGGACAGCTCTGACTTGTCCTCTGCATTCCAACTGTCTGGAATAGTCCTCAATAACTATCTGGTAAAAGACTGAATGCTTTCCTTTCAGGAAATCAGGTGACTTCTTTTTGGTCATAAAGGAAAGGCTGTATGTATTCCTGGATGAATGGGAATTTTTGTGAGGCCTATCCAACCACGGATTTGTTTGAAATCTATGTGGAAAAAATAATATTGACTCTTGCTTGGATGCTGTGGACACTGGAGGCTTTAAGCTTTCCTGAAATACATATGATCTCAGCTTACCTCTTTCTGGTGATATTTGATTGCCACCTTCAGCTTGGCCAGGTCATGGTATTTCTGTGGGTCAAGTTCTTCACTGTGGTCATCTCGGTGGTTGAGGATGATCTCCAGTTCCCTGGAGCTTCGAGCCTGGTCTAGCAGGTCCTTGGCAAAGAGCTTGCATTGCTGGGAGAGCTCCTCGTACTCAGCTTTGAACTCATTTTCCACCTTACTTAGCTCTTTGAGCTCCCAGCCCAGCCGGAAGGCAGTGAGGATAGGGTCTTCACTTGATAAGGCAATGAGTGAAGGGCTTGCCAGAGCCTTGTAGATGTTCAGTCGGGAGCGGGAGTGACGCAGGCTGTCTACCTCTGAACTGGACACACACTCCACACAGTTGCAGCGGATCTGGTGGGGCCGGGGAATAGTGACCCGTTTTTGGACGAGCAATTTGATGATTTCATAGTTGTTGGTGTGTGCGGCCAACATGATGGGAGTGATGTCTGGTGTGAATTCGGAGAACTGGGTGTCCATCATCAGAGTGGGAACCTACATCCAAGGAATGAGAAACAGAGGGATCAGGGTTAAAGTTAGGACAGTGAAGGAACATAGAGTCCATCCACTGGTAATTCAGGAACTGAACTTTCCATTCTCTCGTGACTTCTCACCAGAATGCTTATGTTTGTGGAATGCTGTGTTCTAGTCACATCTCTAAGCATTTTACATATATTTCCTCATTTAATATTCAGAACAACCCCAGTCAGCAGATAGTCTTTCCATGTCAAGAAGCTGAGAGAGGGTAATGAATATACCCAAGATGACATGGTTTTCTGTAGTAGAGCCAAAATTCAAACCTGCGTAACATGACTGTAAAGTTCGGCTTTTAAAATTACATTATCACAATATGCCCAGTTCTATCTTCAATAGATTAATGGACCCAGAAAATGAAAAGCTGTTGTTTCTACCTTTTTGGAGCTGAGTTACATAGATCATGTCTACTCGAAGTCGATTACCAGTACAGGGCTGTATGTGTTCATTTTCACCCGAGCTGTTGGGACTGCTGTAATATTGATTTGAAAGGCTAAAGATAAGCAATCACTTTAAAGACCATACAAGTAAATAAAGCTATAATGCCTAAAGAGAAGACTCTCACAAATGGTAATATTGACTTTGTCTATATACAGGGGTTTACGGGACTAAAAGCCAGAGAGGACTCATTCAACATCTAGGTCTTAGAAAGGTACAGATAATTTGATATTGACAGGAGAAATAATCTTATAAATGAGGACTTCTAAGTTTGGGGTTGCCAATGGCAAAAGTACCTTTGATAAAACTGCTGTGTCTTGGGAACAATGTTTGGTGGAAATAAAGCTGTAGCTATAAGGTGCAGAGTTCTTTATATATTCAGGCGCACACTCAAGGAATGCACAGAATGTGATCAATGAATTAAAAATAATCTTCCCACTCAAAATTGTATCTTTAAGATACAATTAAAAGTGTAAGAGGGTCTGAGGTCATAGCTGTTCTTGGTAGAGTGCTTGGCTAGCATGCTCAATGCCTTGGGTTCAATTTCCACAACCACATAATCTGGACATGGGGGTGCACGCTTATAATCCCAGCAGCCAGGATCTGGAGGAAGGAGCATCAGGAGTCTAGGGACATTGTTGGCTACATATCAAGATCAAGGCCAGCTTGAGTACACAGGAGCACAGGTCTAAAAGGGAGAACTGGAAGATGAAGGAAGATTGGTGCACTTGTGGGAAGCTTAATAGAAGGGAAATCTGAGTATTCAAAGCATGGATAGCATTCAAGTGGATGAGAAAATACTGATCTTAAGGAAAAAAAAAGAACAGAGTTTCAAGTATTTTAACTGAGGAGAGCAGAAAAAGGACAATGGGATTCTCACAAAATAGAAAATTATTATTTAAATCAATAGTTTCTTTTATTCTCTAAAATAAGGATGGCAATAATAATGATCTACAGTTACTGTTGACCTTAAAAAAGCATGAGTTACTGTTTTCCATAATTTTTTTGCCTCCCTTCCACCTTGTATAAAGGATTCCTAAGCAAGGAAGTGACCAGAAAACTGGGAGTGGGAAGAAAGTTGAGGAGGAAGAGATGGTGAGACACCTGCTTCCTTTACGAGTGGCTGCACTTTCACTGAGTGGCTGTTGGCCTCAGAATAGCTGAAAGTTACTGGTCATCAATTGCTAGGATGGAGAAGAGAGTAAACATTGTAAAACGTTGGAAAAGACAGAGCAGCTACAAACTAAACAGCGGGAAGTGAACAATTTGGCTCATAAAGTAAATTGGGCACAGGAAAGAACAATCTTGGAAATTAACATAAGCCTACAGGCTAAGGAAGAAATAGGTCTGAGTGGGCCTGGAAATGAACATAAACACAATTGGCATAAAGTTTAGAGTGGGAAGAGATGGAAAGTGAGCAATTTGTTACACTCTGCCCAGAAAGAAAAGAGCTCAAATCTGTAAACTCTGTCCTTTCTATAGTTAGTGGCAGTCTTAGTCTTGTCCCCACCTGAAAGGGTCAGAAGGAGGTGGAGGGGGTGATAACCTGTTCCGCAGGCTGCTCTGGGTTAGATGGACGTACTATCTGCTTTCTACCATGCTACTCAAACTGTGCTCTCTCTCACCCCTTCCTTGCTCTTTGGAATTTTTGGCCTTCTTGTCCTAACCTTTCTTCTATGTTGGGGCTGGTGGCCTGTCCAAGACACACAGAAGTACCCATGATTATTGCCTAGCCCCACTTATTTCATAGAGCTGATAGGAAACTGTCTATGACTTGCAATATGAAATGCTTTCGGCAGCTGTTCGATTCATTGTCTCATATAAGGAGGAGCATTCTGATTTACTCACTTGGCTTTCTGCTTACTTGAAACCAAAGAAATTACTTCTAAAAGAGAGCAGCTCTGCAGTAACCACACCTTCCCCTCAGAGTACCTTCTCTTCTCCAGTCAGTGCTATGACTCAAAGGTTGCAACACTCAATTCATTCATTGGGTTCTGGAGAATCCCCAGTGTGAAATGTTCTTGTCCTATTTCTCTGTTGCTCAAAGGGCATGGAAAATGTACTTTCTTTGATAGCCTCTGTTCCTAAATTTGAACTTATCCTCTGACTGGCCACTCAAATATTGTAGGTAGCAGGTTACATTCAAAATAACTAGTTTTGATGCTGCTTTCCTTTGCTTCCTCATGGTGGTTAGTGTTAACTGTCACCTTGACAGTCACATCTCACCTGGGAGATGTGTCTCTGGGCATGCCTTTGAGGATTTTCTTTTCTAAAAATATTTTTATGCTGGTCGTGGTGGCGCACGCCTTTAGTCCTAGCACTTGGGAGGCAGAGGCAGGCGGATCTTTGTGAGTTCAAGGCCAGCCTGGTCTACAGAGTGAGTTCCAGGTCAGCTGAGGCTACAGGGAGACCCTGTCTCGAAAAGACAAAAAAAATATTTTTATGAATTCTTTGAGAAATTCATCTAATGTCTTTTGAGCATTTTCACCCATTCTCTTCCCGGATATGCTTCACCTGTATTATCTGCCCCCCAACTCATGTCCTCTTCTCTTTTTTATTTTACTTTAGTTTTTTAAAATATTTTTTTTATTTTTTAAAATTTTTATTTATTTTTGTATGTGTATGAATGTACTGTCTGCATGCAGTTTTGTGCACCCGTGTCATGCAATGCTGCGGACGTCAGAAGAGGGTGTCGGATTCCCCTGGAACTGGAGTTCTCCTGGAATTGGAGTTAGCCGCCATGTGGGTGCTGGGGAGCGAACCCGGGTCCTCTGCAAGAGCAGTCGGTGCTCCTAACCTCTGGGCTATCTCTCCAGCCCCTCCTGTTCTCTTTTTTAAAATTTACTAATCCATCGATTCCAATTTGTGTTATGGGTGCGGAGCTTAAGTGTTTTTGACTTCTCAGGAGGCATACCATTATAGTAAACTGACTCTCTCCCTCCCTAGAAGCCCTCAACTGTCCATGGTTTCTCAGGGATTGTGTCTCATGAAGCCATTCTCACTGCGATTCTGGTTGATGTGTGGAGACCTGATTACTGTGGGTGGTGCCCTTCTCTGACTGGGATACTGGACTATATGAGTAGACAAAGCAAGCTGAGCACTAGCATGAGTTCACTACTCTTCTGGCAGAGGACATGCGCTGATTGGCTGCTTCAAGCTTCTGCTGCTTTTGGACTTCCCCAGTGTGATGGAATGTGACTTGAACTATAAACCAAAGTAAACCTTAGGCCGGTTTTGTCACAGTAGTTCATAACAGCAACAGAAAAGAAGCAGAGACAGTCTTCAATAAGGTGGAGAGCCTTGTCCTAGAGGTGAAGCTGCCTTACTCTGCTCTTGTTGCTCCAAAGCAGAGAACACAGCCTTAGATACACAGGCAGGCTTTGGCCAAAAGAAAAAAAAGGGAATTAAATATCCGGTTCTAAAATTAAGGCATTAACTCCCTTGTTTACAATGTCAACTTTCACAACTTGGGTTGATGTAAGTTAACTTTCTTGGGGCGTAAGATGGAAACTTATATATTTTTTGTTACTTTTGTGTTTAATTTCCTTTTTTTTTTGTTGAGACAGGGTCTCCTTGTAACCCCAGCTGGCCTGGAACTCTCTCTGTAGACCAGGCTGGCCTAGAACTCACAGAGGTCTGCCTGCCTCTGCCGCCCGAGTGCTGGGATTAAAGCTGTGCACCACCACGCTTGGCTCCTTTTTGTTTTTTGAGACATTCACTCTGCAGCCTAGGCTGAACTTGAACTCATGATCCTCCTGTCTCAGTCTCCTAAGTGCTGGAATTAGAAGTATATGTACATTACCACACCCAGCACTTCAAAGTAGTTCTGATTTGCATATACATGATGGCTAAAGATGCTGAACACGTTTTCATATGTTTATTGGCTTTTTCTATTTCTTTAGAGAACTTCATGTTCAGTTAATTTGCTCATTTATTGATTAGATGATCTATTATTTTATTATCTTTTTGAGTCCCTTGTTCTAGATATTAATTTCCTGAAGACTAGCTGGCCAAGATTTTGTCCCATTTTGTAAACCGTTTCTTCATTCTGAATGGCTTACTTTGTTACGCAGAAGCTTTCAATTCTGTGCAAACTCATTTATGAATTTCAAGCTGCCAACGAAGCACTGTGGAACGTTGAGTTGGGTAGAGAGCAGACAGTCATCTCCTACTAGCTGGTGTGAGCCAGCTCCAGCAAACCAATGAATTGACATGGGATAAAGCCAGTAAATAGATACTGTTAGTCCAGGTAAAGAGACTGGTGAGGATCTTCTTAAGTCAGATATAGATTTAAGAAACAGACAAGAAGAAAGGAATTCAAGACATTCACTGGATGCATCAAGTAAGAGAAAAAGAAGCAACCAAGGATGTTGTGTTTCCAGTTTATCTGGTTGACTGGGGCTGTTACTAATTAAGATAGTATGATATTTAATTTTAATGATCAACTTGACACAACCTAGAAGCACCTGGGAAGAGAGTCAAAGTGAGAGAGCATTTAGATTAGGCTGGTCTGTGGGGGACTGTCTTGATGATATTAATTGATGTGGAAGATCCACCCACTTGAGAATGGCACTGTTTCTTAGGTGCCATTTCTTAGGGAGAGGATCATGAACTTTATAGAAGCAAAGAACAAACTGAGCACTCGCAGCTTGCATGCTTTATTTCTTTTTGCTCTTGACTTTGGATGTGATGTGACTAATGTGCTTCAAGTTCCTGCCACCTTCACTTCTGTACAATAATGGACCATAAACCTGGAATTGTGACCTCAAATTAACTCTTTATTCCTTAAGTTGCTTTTGATCAGGGTGTTATCACAGCAACAGAAACAAAACTAGAACAGATAGTGAATATAAGAGAAAAGTATGTTTAGGGATCTTAAATATATTTATTTTATTTCTTGTTTTTAGGTTTAGAGTTCTTTTTTTAATATTTATTTATTTATTTATTTATTTATTTATTTATTTATTTAATGTGTATGAATGTACTGTCTGCATGTAGGTTTGTGCACCCGTGCCGTGCAATGCCACGGAGTTCAGAAGAGGGTATCGGATTCCCCTGGAACTGGAGTTCTCCAGGAATTAGAGTTACGAATGGTTCTCAGCCGCCATGTGGGTGCTAGGGATCGAACCCGGGTCCTCTGCAAGAGCACTCGGCACTCACAACCGCTAGGCCATCTCTCCAGCTCCAGGTTTAGAGTTCTTAAAGTTCAGTTTGGGTCATACTGAACTTGAATTCCAGATCAGAAAAGCAGCAGGGAATTGTATAATGCCAGCATGAATTATGAATGAGAGGCCAGGGCTGAAAGTATAGATGTGAGAATCTTTAGCTAATAGCTATGGAAACTCAAGAATGGATGATATCAGCCTCTAGATGACCCCTCCAGCTGCTCACAGTTGAGGTAGAATTCATGAAAATCATAAATGTCAGCCTCCTCCATTCCACATCAGTGATGGTTTGGGCTTTGCATTAGGCTACTGCCTTTGTTCTGCAGTTTTTGAATTGCAGCATCTTCCCTACCGGTACCGTAATTTGTAAAACAAGACTTCACTATGGAAACATAGTCTGGTTTTCTGGCCTAGTACAATGTATAAGAAACATAAAAAAGAAATATAAACTTGGGCTGGACAGATGGCTCGGTGTTTAAGAGCACTTGCTGCTCTTTCAGAGGACTTGGGTTCAGTTCCCAGTACCCATATGATAGCTAACAGCCGTCCGTAACTCAAGTTCCAAGGTATCTGATATTCTGTTCTGTCCACCATGGGCAATATACATATATGCACACAATTTTGACACGTACAAAATAAAATAATTAAAAAAATAAATAAAAACATGGCTATGAAGGGAATGAGAGGAAGTTGCAGCTTTAGGACTTAGATCAGGTTGGAAGCAGGAACCAGGGGAGTAGAGAGATTCCAAAGACAGAGCTTGTGAGTGGCTCAGGGTTTCTTAGGTGATGAGGAGGTGAGGTCCAGAACAAAGGTCTAACAGTGGTTATTAATCTGAATTGACAATTTACAACTTGATCAGACTGGAAAAATCTAGGACTTTTGCAAAGAATATCTCTGGATATGTCTGTGATGGTGCTTCCAGAGATGGGTTAATCACAAAGGCTCTGAAATAATCAAAGAATGAATCCTTTAATGGCTTAATAATATGATGATGCTATTGGGAGATGCTGAGAACAGGAGATGGTGAAAATAAGAGGTGGGGCCTACTTGGAGGCAGTAGGTAGAGGTGTATGTCTTTAGGAAGTATATCATGCTCCCTGTCCTTTCTGCATGCCCTTGTCCTGCTTCCTGGCTGTCATGGGTAGAACAGCAATGTTCCACCATACAGAGGAACTGAAACTCTGAAACTGTGAGTGCAAATAAAAATTTTTCCCTTATGATGTTTATGTCAGTTACTTTGTTACACTGCTGCAAAAGTAACTAAAACAGTTAAGAAAGGCATAAAATGATCTGGAACTTGATCTAAAAGTTTTAACCTCAGAGATTACAGGAGAAAAACAAACTGAGTGACAGGTAGGTAGGTAACTGTAGGAAAGGGCTGGGTATTGAAGCACTTTCGATATATAACGTTTTCTTGTTGGTATAAGAGGTAAGATCAGATGCTATGGGCAAAGGACATTGCTAGGGCGCATGAGGGAGAACTGAGTATAGTTGCTCAGGGGAAATACAGGAAGATGAGCATGGAACAACACAAAGACTGGC
Source organism: Rhizomys pruinosus (assembly GCA_009823505.1). Taxonomy (NCBI): domain Eukaryota; kingdom Metazoa; phylum Chordata; class Mammalia; order Rodentia; family Spalacidae; genus Rhizomys; species Rhizomys pruinosus. Next base: position 40,115 of record VZQC01000682.1, on the reverse strand, counting down.
CAGTGGTGCTGAAGCCTCAGGCAAATTAGAAGTTATAAATTTATAATGGCAGGGCTGGAGAGATGGCCTAGCAGCTAAGAGCACCTACTGCTCTTGCAGAGGACCCGGGTTCGATCCCCAGCACCCACATGGTAGCTGAGAACCGTCTTTAACTCCAGTTCCATGGCAATCCGATGCTCTCTTCTGATCTCTGTGGCATTGCAGGACATGGGTGGACAAACTTACATGCAGACAGTACATTCATACACATACAAAATAAATAAAATTAAAAAAATATTAAAAAAAAATTAAAATGGCACCTATGGATAGAATGAGGTGACTTTTCTCTCTTCTCTGGTACCTTTGAGAATCTGGATTTAAGGATGGAGAATTCATGTCATGGGAATGACCCAGTGTTGAGGTTGTATCAGGAGTGAGAAGCAGTACTTCGAGTGGTTGAACATGAGGCCCAGATCAGGTCAATGGTATTGAAAGACTGGAAGGAAAAAGAGGCGTCAAGGAAGCTGAGGTATCTTGAAGTTCAAAGGACAGATAGAGGCAGAGAAGGCAAATGTGGGGGAGACCATCCAGATGATAGGTACCGATGGACACCATAGCCAGAGTTTATCAGTGCGAAATGATTGCCATTTCGGCATTGGCCATGAGCAGAGTAGGCTAAAGTGGAGTCCAACAGAGAGCTTAATGGAGGTTGAAAGGACCAGGAGCTGACAGGCCAGGGAGCTGTTGTGTTGTTGACATGGATGATGAAGTCTTCCAGGAGAATGACATGTTGCAGACTAAGGAGGACAACTGTGATCCAAGATCCAAGATAATCAGAGAATCTTAGGCACTAAATGAATGGATAGCCTGGAGAAGGGGAGAAGAGGGACTTGGGTCATACTATTCAGAAGAGGTCTCTCTCACGGTACATTATGGCATATCTCTCTTGACTTTATCATTCAGCAAGCTTTTTGTGATTATTAAATGGAAAAGCAATAGGAGTTGGACAAAGTTATGGGGATGAGTGTGTGTGCATGTTGTTCACATAAGAACATATAAAGTTCTCAACAAACGTGTCCTCTATTGTTATCACAACAAATTCATTATATAAGTATTCAGATAAAAGCACATTCCCCAGGAAGGCAATTAAGCCACAGTAAGACCCTGTCATATTTAACAGGGAAAAATGTAATTCATGGATTAACATATCATCCAAAAATATTAAAGAAATTCTTAATTTTTGTTGCTGCTGATCTCAAACTCAAAATCTTCCTACCTTGCCAAATGCGAAGATTACAGGTCTGCACCATTGCACCAAGTTTGCACTGATTTTTGTTGCTATTGTTGATGTTCTGGATAAAACTTTGATGTATGACAAATTTTCAGATCAACCCCTCATTCTCTTGTGTGTACTTTTTTACTGATCTTCCTACTTAATACAAGTTTATCTGGAGCCTTCATCCACCCTTTTGTTTGATTACCGGCCCTGTCATGTTAAGTTTCTTATGTGACCTTAACCTGTACTGCATTATATGGGCTATTAATACATATTTGACTATCTCTGTAGAGATTTTGTTAACTAAAGTTGATCAGTTGATCAATTTTTCATGGAGGTCCTTGGACTTTATAGATGAGCACTCAGCTAATCTCTGGGCCATTAATTATTGGTAAACATATGTGCAGTGGTTATTTGCATTTTAACTGATAGCACCCAGAAAGAACGCCTTGGTCTTGTTGGAAAGGTATACATTTCCATAAGGGGACTGCTTGGGTCTTAAGTGTAAGCATAAGTCTTTCTTTCCAAGGTCTTAGGGCTCACTGTGTAGCATGCTTTCTCTTCATTTTCTGATCAAGTAAGTTCAGCTACTCATAGTGGCTCTGTATATAAATTTTTCTTAGCAGCTGGCAAGAAAAATTAAGAAAGACTTACATCGTGCAAAGCAGAAAGATGAAAGTCCTGTCTATACATTCTGGGTTATTTGTGCTTTTGCTAGTTTTAAATTTTTACTCCTCTAGGGGCTGAAGAGATGGCTCAGTTGTCAAGAGTAGTTCCTGCCCTTGTGGAGGACCTGACTTTACTTTGCTGCACTGACATGGTAGATCACAAAGACCTGTAACTCCTGTTCTAGGGGATCGATGGCCTTCTCATGTGCCTGCATGCACATGGCACACATATAGACTCAGATGCACACATATAAATAAAAATAAGTAAAATTTACTGTTCCATACATTATAAAGCAAATATTTCTTATATGGTGGGATGCAGATAATTGTATAGAGAATTGACATTTTGTATACATCTTCAAATTTATTTCAGCCTGCCAGGTCTTCTATAGCAAACTACTTATTTTTGTAAAAGGTCAGATAATATATATTTTAGCATTTTGGGACTTTACAACTCTGCACTTGTAGCAAAAAAAAAAAAAGCCATAGAGGATTCTTAAATTAGTGGACATGGCTGTCTTCCAAATAGAATTTTACTTATAAAAATGAGTGATAGCTAGGGTTTGGTTTGCATGCCACAATTTGTAGACTGCAGATTTACAAATTCTCTTGTTATTTGACAAGTAAAATAAACCCTTTACATGTGTTGGTTTTAAATTTGTATGACAATCATAATTTAATATTTTCTTTTCTTTTTTTTTTTTTTTTTGGTCTTTTCGAGACAGGGTCTCCCTGTAGTCCCAGCTGTCCTGGAACTCACTCTGTAGAGCAGGCTGGCCTTGAACTCACAAAGATCCGCCTGCCTCTGCCTCCCAAGTGCTAGGATTAAAGGCGTGCGCCACCACGCCCGGCTAATATTTTCTTTTGAAATGTCCTATGACCACTATTTTTGTTCAGATAGAGGTCAGGTGGAAAAATCTATTTTAGTGTTTCTTCTCAGAAATTTGCCTGCTCTTTGAACTCCAAAATCATGCTGAAAGATCTTAGGTTTCCCATGAAAAACCATGCTTAAAAATTAAATAAAAAAGTTGCCAAGGATAGTAGAAGTCATCAGGTTAATAAATTAGATTTGGTTGATATTATCTATAGAAAACTTGATACATCAGTCAATTTGGTTGAATTTGAGGATCTGCAATGATGTGTGCTAAGGACATACACAAAGAAGTTACATAGCTTATCTCTCTTTGTGGCTTTGCATTTAGACCCTACTGAGTTTGTTCCTGCATTTTCCTCAAGGAAACTTTGTTGAAAGCTAAGTATTGTATACTAGGATCTTTCTAGATTAAATGCATATGATAGAATTGCTCAGCTAAGAGCTGATCCCTGCAGTGTCATGAACAGACTAAGATAAAATCACCTTCATCCCAGTTTTAGCTAAATTCTATAGACAAAGTCTACTACAGATGGATAGGTAATGCTGCAATCTCCCCACTTTTGAGACTGGCTCAAGCTTTTAAAGGTTATTGTTCACAGGCTGGAGAGATGGCCTAGCCGTTGGGAGCGCCGGCTGCTCTTGCAGAGGACCCGGGTTTGATCCCCAGCACCTGCATGGCAGCTGAGAACTGTCTTTAACTCCAGTTCCAGGGGAATCCAAAACCCTCTTCTGACCTCTGCAGCATTGCATGACATGGGTGCACAAACCTACATGCAGACAGTACATTCATACATATAAAAAATAAAAAAATAAAGGTTATTGTTCACAACCGGCCAAAGTGATATATTAATTTTCTTTAACCTCACCCCTAAGGAGAATCTACTAATTGAAAAATTTCTGGACCCTATTTTTCAGACCTAGGTAGATGCAGTTGGTAGAATTTACCTTAGCCTTCTGAAATTTGAACCACTCATTTACAATTAATAGGAATACCTTTTTCATTAGTGACTTTATTCATACCTACAATACCATCTATTCACAGATTCTGCCTCTCTGATTGGCACTTTCTCCCACAGCTAACCTGATAGTATTGTGTTGGAAATGAATCTCTTGTCTTGTGCTTTGATTTAGTGAAATTGCAATACCTCTTTTTCCAGTGGCTGTGTCTCTACACTTTGTCCTCACATGTCAGAGAAAATCAATGTCCAACCTTTTAGAGCAGTCTATGAAGCTATTAGAAATGGAATTTCACCAGTCGGGCATGGTGGCGCAAGCTTTTAATCCTAGCACTTGGGAGGCAGAGGCAGCCGGATCTTTGTGAGTTCAAGGCCAGCCTGGTCTACAGAGTGAGTTCCAGGACAGCTGGGGCTACAGGGAGACCTTGTCTCGAAAAGACAAAAAAAAAAAAANGTTAGAAAAAAAAAAAAAAAAAAAAAAAAAAAAAAAAAAAAGAAATGGAATTTCACTTGTCTAGAAATGAAGAACAACAGCATTTGATCACATCCACTACCATTCTCTTGCTCTGCCTACCCAGAAGGTTAGTTGGCTAGTAGTGGTGATGCATGAGCTACTTTGGAGAGAGACATTGGCATCAGATGGAAAATAATTTGTTTCCCAGACTGATAAAGGTGGAACCATCAGAATTTTTTTGCTGTATCATGTCATTCAATTTTAAAGCTATGATATACAACAATTTATATTAATAAATTATATTAGACAATTACAGTGAACAAAACTTACTCGAGGACTGCATCATTCAGCTTCACATTACTACAAAGGATAACTGAGATAATTGTTATACAATGAAGAGATTCAGCTCACAGTTTGGAGGTACAAACCCAACACTATGTGGCCAGTGGGTTTAGCTTCTGAAGAAGGTTTCAGAATGGCAATGCCATGAATCCATGTTGGAGTAAGAGAGAGAGAGGAAGGACTGGCTGTAATATAATAACCCTTTTGAAGGGGGGATGGAGAGATGGCTCAGTGGTTAAGCTCTGCACTTGCAGAGAAATGGGTTCAATTCCCAGCACCCACATGGTGGCTAACAAGCATCTGTGACTCCTGTACTAGGCGATCCCATGTCCTCTTCTGACCTCTGGGGGCATTGCATGATACAGGTGCACTTATACACATGAAGGCAATATACTCATACACATAAAATAAAAATAAAAATTAATTAAAAATAATAATATGATATGAAGGCATGTGTCCAATCATGTAAGGATCTCCCTTTAAGTCCCATCACATAAAGGTCCACTGCACCCCTCAAAAAATACCACCATAGGGGCTGATCATCTAAAATAATGATTTTGGGAGAACATTCCACATATTCAACCCGTAATGGGGTAATGTCACAGAAGTCACATGATTATAAAAATTGATATACAAATGTAAATAATGTGGGGTTGGAGAAGTAGCTCAGAGGGTAAAGCACTTGCTGTGCAAGCATGAGAACCTGGATTTGGAATACCAGCACCCATGTGAAAGGCTGGACATGGTGGCATGTGCCTGTAAGCACAGGTCTGGAGGGGCAGAAACAGGAAGATGCTTGGAGCTCAGTAGCCAGCCAACCTAGCTGAGTTGGTTCAGTGAGAGATCCTGTCTCAAAAAACAAGGTGAAGAGTGATAGGAGACACCCAGCACCAACCTCTGACTTCCTCACACACGTATACACATGTGCACATGCATCTACATATACATGAGCACATATATACACATGCCCCCCCATGTTAACACACAGAAAATAAAATAACTCTATAAGGAGAGTTTAAATCAAATTAATAATTTATGTAACAATGGCCAGCATCCCAGTAGCAAGAATAAACCTAACACTAATAGTTACCATTTTCTGTATGACAAGCACATACTGAAGAATCTCATTTAGTCTTCACTATTTCTCTATGCTATAGTTATAATAATTGTCCTTAATTTATATCAGAGAAACTCAGCTAAAGACATAAGTTCTATGAATAAAGTCACATAGCTAAGAAGTGAATTAGAGAAGCCAGAATTTGAATTCAGGCAGATTGGCCACAAGGCCTCTACTGCTAACTACTGTACTATATATAATACATACAACTAGAAAAAGACTAATAATATAAACATCAATAAGCAAATCTCAAAATTATAGCAGTGAATATATAGTTATATCTTAAGTAGATATTGCAGGCTTTGTTGGATAGTAATTACTATTTTCAATTTATTTCCTACTTTTTCTTTTGTCTTTTTGAGTCAGGGTATCTATCCCTTTAGCTCTGGCTGGCCTGAAGCTTACTATGCAGACCAGGCTGTCCTTGAATTCACAGAGTTCTGCCTGCCTCTGCCTCCCAAGTGCTGGGATTAAAGGTGTGTGCCACCACGCCTGGCTCATTTCCTACTTTAAATCTATCAAACAGAGTCATTCTTTATTTCTCATTAGATGAGGTCTCTTAATTTTTCAGAACTAGATGGTAATTTAATAGAAGAAATGTATGTATAAATCCATAGATTTTTAGTTTATAACTTCAGAGGTTTAATTGCAGGAAACCGTTGAAAGGCAGTTTTCACAAACTGAGATTGTCAGAAAGTGCAACATGATATTCCACACATTTTATCTTTGTAACACTTGAGCTATAATGGATGAGTTAGGGAAGTCATAAACTCTAAAAGTAAGGTATGCCCTGGAATGCGTGGATATTACAAATGAAGGTAAATGATAAAAGATGACATGGCAGGAGGCCAATATACTGTGATCGGTGCTTGGGATTATAGCCCACTGTGAAGGTCATGTAGTCAACACTGCAGGAAGGCCTGTGGATGACTTTGACAACAATAGCCTTCCAGGAAGGCCATGCTATAGGTCACTATGGATTTTTAAAATTAAATTCATCTTAGAGATTTCTTTGTTAGAAAGAGGATGGTATCACTTTTAAGCCTTTTGATTAAGGTCAAATGTAGAAAGAGGATGGTGACAAGCCAATTTGGTTTTCCCTGTCACTATTCATTACATGACTAACATGAGTTTGGATAGCTTAATTGTTTCTGGACAAGTATGAGAACCCCATTGCAGAAATAGGACTACAGGGGGACTTCATAGTCAGACTGACATCCACTATATTATAAGATTTAATGCAAATAACTACTTAATATTTTGTAATCTTTCTTTTGGGTATATAGACCTTGATGAGAACATAGTTGCCAGCACAAGGAAATCAGATATGAACAAAAAGAGGACGCTTCATTCAAATAGAGAAAATGAGAATATTTTCCTTAGGCAGTGTAGAGTTGTGGTTGAATGAGAGTGTCCCCCATAGGCTTTAAGTATTCATACATTTTTGTCCCCAGTTGGTGGTACTATTCTGGGAGGTCTTAGAAGTTGTGGCCATGCTGGAGGAAGTATGTCATCGAGGGTGGGCTTAGTGAGTTTAACAAGCCTTGCATTCTCCAGTCTCTCTCTCTTGACTTCCTGTGCTCATTGTGAGATGTGACCCTAGGCTTTCTGCTCCAGCCCTCCATGCCTCCTGCCACCATGGACTCTAATTCCCTGGAACCGTCAATTGTAAGCTCAAATAAACTCTTCCTTTTATAAGTTCCCTCGGTCACGGTGGTTTTATCACAGCAACAGAAAAGTGACTAATACAAGAATCATACAATGGAGAGCCAGTAATCATCATCATGTATCCCACTTCAGGCCTAGAAGAGCTTGGATGGCAAAAAATCAATTCATTTGGTTCTTAGCATGTAAAAGAAAACTTATAAAAGTGTAGTTGACACTGTTACCCTCGAAAGCTATGAATAGACAACAAACTAGACATTTTTGGTAGTTAAGGTACTCCCTCCCATTCCTGAGGAGAAAAATAGCTGAATAGAAAGTAGTTAGTAGGCAGGCCTCATATGTCTCAACTGTAAGAGGAAACTCACACTCAGTCTTAAAACTCCAGAATAATTACTGTGGACTCTGTCCACTATTTCCTAGACACATGGGTTAGAGAGTAGATATTAAGGCCTTGGGATGTTCCACCCCCTCACTCTAGCTCTACCAGATTGGAGTTGCACCCTGGTAGCTCCACAATGCTCTGGTCTCAGTGGCAGTCTTATTTCAGCTTGATTAAACATCACCCTAATGGGGAATCTCTGTAGCAGCTATAATCCCACATTTCTGTTCAATACTTATCTTAGTAGGGACTGTCTGAGATAGCTCTGAGTATGTAACTTGTCTCTCTTGGGTTTGTCACATTGTCTGAGGCGTGCTTTGAAATTTAGATAGAAGCCTCCACGTCTCCATTGTATTTTGAGCACCTGCAGAATTAGCACTGGATGGGCATTGCTCATACTACTTATACCTTTGGAGCAGAAGATTGAGCTACACCTAGGCCTCTCAGCTAGAGTGATTGGAGTGTTGAAGTGAAATGTGGATGTATCCCTGGGATGTTTGTCAAAACCATTCTGTCCTGTAAAGTCTCAGAATTGCAATGGGAGGGTCGGACTTAAACATCTCCGAAATGCCTAATGTGTTTTTTCCCCTTTATCTTCATCATCCCTTCTGTCCTTTCATATTAATCTCTTTATCAAACATTTGCTCGGTTATACTCTTGGTTTCTGCTTTTGAAAATGTTCTTTCAGTTTCTACCTCATCGCTGGGCTGAGAATTTTCTGAATCGTTCTGCTGTTTCTCTTTTAATTATAAGTTCTATTTTTAAGTTATCTCTTTGCTCTCCCATTTCACTACAAGCAGTTAAAAGTAGCCATGTGGGCTGGAAAAAGCTGCTGTTTGAAGCTGTGTTATTAAACAAAAAAAATCTCACTGCTAGGGGTAGGATACCTCCTTTATGAGCTTTTGGTTATGGAGATCCAAGACCCCAGAAACAATATACCATCTTGTTATTCTTTGTGGTTGCCCAGCATATACCTTAGTTGCATGATAAGGAGAAATCAAGGTTGAACTGAGATGGAATCTTCTTTCCTGATGGGTAGTTTTTCATAGTCTTGGAAGGTGTTATTGAGGCAGCTGGGACAGAAAAGTTATGAGCATTCGTAATACTTAGCTACAATTTATTAGACCATGTACTCATTTGGGCAATAGTGGCATTACTGCTATCGGGGTAATTAAAGTTTTCTGATGGAATTTGAGGTCCACTGTACAGGAAGTAATCCATAACTGGTAGTGTAAACCAAGTAAAATAAATAACCCTTGGCAGAGGAAGTCAGAGGCCTTGGGGGAGGGGAGGGAAAGGATTGTATACTGTCATTAAGATAAATTTACACAGCATCAAACTGCCTTTGAAATATCTTTTTTTCTATCTTTGGACAAATGATACTTTCAGCCTTAATCAGAGAGGCCCCTCTTTCAAGTGAACAGCACTGAATGTAGAGCCCCATGGCTAAAAAATGGTCCTGAGAATAAGTGACAGATGGGTATTCAGACTTAAACAAAACATTCGTAGTGTCCCCTCTAAAGCTCAGGGAATATTGTGGAAGGGGGGGGGCAGAATTTAACAGCCAGAATATAGTGAGAAGGGCTTGGAAATGCCATCTTCTGGGTATGACCCAGTTATGGCAATCATGAACTTGGCAGCAGATGCCTGCCTGTCTGTAGTGAGCCTGCATAAGAATGCATCTGTCAACAGTCCATCATGGATGGAGGAGAGGCTTAGGGAGCCCTACCCCTCACTGCTGAACTATTTGCTACTGGTACATTCAAGGATAGGTAGAGTAACTGCCTTTCTAGTTCCAGTTCAATGGTCACACACATGGCCCTGGTTAAAACTACATGCTTCGCAAAACAAATCCGAAAGTCATGAATCTAGGAAAGGGAATAGTAAGAAGCAGAGCGAGTTAATGGAGATGGGAAGGAGATAAGAAATAATGAGGGAGAGAGTAATTAGAATGCATAATATACATGTATGAAATTTTCAAAAACAAAAATCAATTAGCAATAATTTTAATAGCTCATACAATCTATCTGTGAATTAATCTGAATATTTTGCCTGTTATAATGTTCTTGTCAGAAATTATACTTCGCTTATCTTAAGGTTTACAACATCATAACCTGTGGATACAATTCCTCCACATTCTCTGAAAGCGTATAACAAATATGGGCTTCACTCCAGTTTCCAATATTTTTTTCCTCAGTTACACTGGGATCTTGTCAGAAGGACCCTTACTGTGCCTATTTCTATTAGCTTGTATCTTACACTTGTGTTTGACATCGCTCTAGTCAAGAGCTCTCTGCCATGGTTCTGGTCCTTACTGGATCATGACTACTTATTCTCTAAGAAGTTACATACTTTTCCTATTCTTGTCTTCTGAGCCCTCACCAGAATCACCCTTAATGCCCTGTCCATCATAGTACTTTTTTTCCTCCAAATTCTTTCAGCCTCTACCCATCGCCTGAAAATCCACATTTTCAGGTATTCATTGTTAGGAATGGCCTCATTTCTTGGTTAGAATTTTAGGTCTTAGTCTCTTTTTTGATTTCTATAACTGCAAACCACACATTCAGTAGTACAGAAATGGTTTTATTTGGTTCATAGTTCTAGAGGCTGAAAAATCCACGAGTATGCTAATATCTGATGAGGGGCCTTCTTGCTGCATACCATGTTGAAAGTATGATGTAGCTGTCCAGACAGAGCAAGCAAGGCATAAAGAGCTTATTTCTATAACAAGACTACTCCATTAATAAGCCATTAATCTATTGATCTATGCATTGGTCCGTACACTAATGAGGACAGGTACCTAATCACTCAACCAAAATGTTGGGGGATATTTGAACCATTACACTAAATATCCTAGTGGGTGGGAGAAAATTGCCCATAATTTAGGACATCAACATAATTAGAGACTTGGTCAGATGCCACTAAAGTAAGGGCCCAGGCACTGGTACCAAAATACATGATTCAAAAAGGACTAGCATCTAGATGGTGGATCATGCCTATAGTTCCAGACATGGGAGGTAGAGGAGAGAGGGCCAGGAGTTCAAAGTCATCTCCAGCTACTCTTTCTGAGACTCTGTCTCAGAAAATACCAGAAGTTTAACTGACTTGATGATGACCTGCTGACTTACTGGCTTCTAGTTCTGAGAGTCCTCACTACTAGGCACGAGATTAGTTCTTGGTCTTGGGCTAAAAGAGTCATCTTGTGGGAATGAGAGTCAGTGTAACTCGCTGAAATTGAGGTGTCTTTATCTGGAGGCATAAGAGGCTTCAGGGATGCTGAGGGGATACAGTTGTAGAGAACTGGAAGATCATTATGGAGACTGTTTTGTTCTGTGAAATGATGCTATTATTCTCAGCCACCCTGAAAAGGAGGCTGTAGAGATACTTATTACTTCTCATGTCAATACCACAGTCAGGGCCACTGATTATCATAATGAAAACTCAACGAGTTCTGGATGCTGTGGAAAATATGACACAAACGTACAATGCTTGCTGCTAGTGGAAAGAAACATTTATATTGGTTGGTTTTGCCAGAGGCACCCTGGCACAGTTTTATAATGGAGGGAGGTCTTTGTGCTTGAATTCCTATCTGGGATACTTCTAAGGGAGTTCTTTGTAAAACATTCATGCAGCTGCCAATCATGTTTCTTTTTTTTTCTTATTTATTTATTTATTTATTTATTTATTTATTTATTTATTTATGCATATGAATGTATTGTCTGCATGCAGGTCTGTGCACCCTTGTTGTGCAATGCCGCGGAGGTCAGAAGAGGGTCTTGGATTCCCCTGGAACTGGAGTTCTCCTGGAATTGGAGTTACACGGTTCTCAGCTGCCATGTGGGTGCTGGGGATCGGCCATGTGGGTGCTGGGGATCGAACCCGGGTCCTCTGCAAGAGCAGTCGCGCTCGTAACCGCTAGGCTATCACTCCAGCCCCCCCCCACCTTCTTTCTATAGGAAGACTTAACTAGAGTGAGAAAGTCTTTGAGGAAAGAAGTCTGAGCCTAAGCAATGTCAAGAAGCTTAACTTAGCATAAACATTGCAGTGGGGAACATTTCAGAAATATTTGTTTCTTCTTAAGCAGAAAAGTGAGATTTAAACATCTCTGTTTGGTGGCCATGACAGTATGTATTGTGCAAGCAGCTGATATTTTAGTATACAATACCAAAGACTAAATTACTGGCTCACTGGTAAAACCGAAGCATTTTAAAGAACATACAACTTTTGACTGACAAAAAAGTAGCTTGTCATTTTCTGATTGTATTTATGTCTATCCTGTTGACATTATTAAACTCTAAGCAAGTTCTTTCTAATCACAGTCATTGATAAGCAACATTTTCAACTATTCTGATAATACATTGCCTTTATTCCTTATGTTTGAATATGAGATGTCCCCTGAAGTTCTTGAACTAAACATATGTTCCCTAGCTGGTGGTGCTGTTTTGAGAGGTGGTAGAAACTTCAGGAGATGTGGTCTGGCTCGAAAAAGTAGGTCATAAGAGACATATCTTTGAAAGTTTCACCTTGTCCTCTGTCCTTTCTCTCCCTGGTTTCTGTCTACCCTGAAGAGATGAAGCTATGCAGCCACCATATTTTGTGAAAGCATAAAGGGCCAACCACCATAGACTGAACCATCTAAAACCATGAAACAAAATAAATCCTTCTTCCTTGATTTGTTTTCTCAGGTGTTTTTGTCACACACACACATACGATTTTGAAAGAGTAGCTTAAATATATGTTTCTACATCATAATCACTTTCTCCTTCCCTCTCTTTCTCCCCCTCCTCTCTCTTCCTCACATACTATCCTCCCTCTCTCTCATCACTTTTAGGTGTATCATCAATGCTGCTATCTCAAATCTCAAACACAATGCCTTCTGCTCTTGTCAGAATAGACTAAGTATTAAAGGATCAGGAGCTTGAATGTTTCTGGTTACGGATATGAGAAAGAAAAGCTAGTTTGGCTCCTAATCCTATTGCTACTTTTTGTTGTCTGATTTTCCTTCTGTATGCTCCCCAGTGGGGGGTGTAAGATATTGTCTCCACAGAGAATGGAATGCTAGGTGCTGATTACTGCCAAATTAGGAAAGCATCAGATGTCTTGCTTGTCTGAAGACAAACATGTCTCAATTTGAAATTTGCAAATGCAAAGCATTTTCAATGCAATGATGGCATTTTAGTCACTTACAAAACATATGCCCCTATCTGAAAGGCACATGTAGTCAGAAATCACATAGCTTCAGTGCACTCTTTCACTCTACAGCAACTTTTCAGCAGTTCAGACCAGCATTAATCCAAGGGAGTCCTTAGAACATACCGACTGAGGTTTGAAATCAAATTTACTTAGCTTTTCTTTAAGTTTCAGTTAACATTTGATAAAGACTTCAAAGATGGGTGGGAAGTTTCAAGTGGAATGCTGATAAAGCACCCAGCTATTGGAAGTCTCCTTATATATGAGGATTGCTTGTCTTCTGCTAGACAAAGGCAGGAAAGAGAGCCAGGTGTATAAGGAAGAGGGTTCGCAGCATAGTTGGCCAGCTTCATAAACTTGACACTCCCTGGAGTCTTCAGATGTACATTTGAGAATTAGGAGCAACTGACACTTGACACAGACTTGTTTTGGGATTTCTTTCATATTCTGCCAAGGTTCTGTTCCATCAAATCAGCACTGGTGTTTAAGTCTTTCAGAAGCTAGAGGTTAATACAACCGGAATGGATTGCTGTGACAGAAGAATAGACTGGGTTGCCACATTTTCATTTATTTCTAATTATTCTATAAATAAGTAGACTGCAGGCAAGAAGATACCCCGCAGAATGTTAGCGGTTTTATGCTAAGAAATGTGTCAAGGACATCGCTGTGCCTACGGAGTTTCAGTGAATTCTCCTGTGGTTTTTTATTTACAGTGGCTTTGTATTCTTCCCTTTCTACTAAACTAATTGTGTTAGTCACAACACCTATTTTTTAATGTTTGAAATAGCATTCTTGTGAGATGATTTAGGATTATCCTTTCACTTTTCAGTAGGAAGAGGTTAAGCTGTAGAGAAGTAATTTGTAGAGAGTAATTTGTCTGTAGCTTCCGAACTATAGGAGTCAACGTGAAAACTCTACCCTTCCCCTGACTTTGTTCACCATGTGAAGTACCATGGTTGACTCAAACTTTGCAAAGAGATAAATAAATCTTAGGTGGTATGAAAAACCAGAAAGAATTGTATTAACTAAAAAAAAACACTACTGAAAAATATGTATATAGTATCCGGACATGACAAGACAGGCTATTGCCATGGCTCTTGATTATCTCCCAGAACTTGAAGGTAAGACCCTATTACTGAAGACAGGACATAGTTTGGACACAGGACTTGGAACAATGGAACTGTAATGACCTGGAAGCCTCCTCCTTGAATAATCATAGTTCTAGAGGACACTATGCAAACTGCTAAGGGAGAAAAATGAATCAATGGTCTAATCCCAGCTTCAAAGCCTAATAACCACAACAGTGACCAGTACAACTAGCTATAGTGGTGCAGTAGTGGTACTTTTATCTAAGGGGTGATCAACAGCTATATGAGTGGACTTAAAGCTCTTTCAATGGGAGGGAACTCATGAGTAGCACTGTAAACATAGCTAAATACACATGACTAGAGAAAACCCCATTTCTGTCATATCGGTAGACAAATGAAATGTCTTACTGTATGCTAAACATAGATCTTTCTACTTACAGACAAGTATACCATTCACCACTCATCAAAGAAACTTCTTTTTGCAACAGATAGAGGCTACTAGAGAGTTCCACAACTGGTCACACACAAAGCATATTTATCTGATAGGTGCAGAACCCTAAGTGACACATCCACAGTGGAACCTCTATACCTGAGGCTCATGAAACATAGTAGAACAGGGGGTAGAGAGAATACTAATGCATACCTCAACTCTCACTAGTGAAGCTTCCTCGTGTAACAGAGTGCAATGGACACAGATGTCCACATCTGGCCAAAGTATAGAGAATAAGAGACTATAGAATGTGTGCCTCTGGATAGAACTCCTGTATTAGAATTCACCCGCCCATGTCTCAGGGACTATTGTAGAAGACATGGTGGAAAGATTTTAAGATCCAGGGTTGGTGCATAAACATAAGGAAACAGAGGCTTTCGGGCCTCTGTGAACTTTCTCATATGAACTCGCAGCAATGGTGTCAGCACTCACAGACCTATGCTGACTTAATCAGACCAAAACCAAGCATAGAATAAGGAAAATGGGCAGAAGGCCCCAACCTTACCTGAGGAACTATTGGCCACTGATGACTGCTGGGTGATGGACAGTTGATCTTTTTTTGTTGTTGTTGTTTAGTTTTTATTTTTTTATTTTTTTTTAATTTAATTTTTATTGATGGTTTGTGCATTTCGTACATCATTGATCTTTAAGGGAAAGACTCTAGACAGGCTGACTAGACTTTAGTAGATGAACTTGAACCAAGAGACATCTGGGTACAAAAACTTGACTAGATAGGGCTTAGCCTATATGTCAGAATGCATGAAATCTGGCGGGAGGCTACGGGGAAAGGAAAATGGGGGAGGAGCTTAAATATGATTAAGATTTATTGTGTGAAATGCATAACTCCATACAATTTACATTAAAATTATTGGTTTCAAAGAAACTTGGGAAATGACATAGTCTCATCTCACATTCCTCCTGAGTAGCCACTCTGCCTCTCAGGATATGTATTCAATTTCTCCCCAGTTGTGAGATTATTATTTTGAACTTGGATGGACAAACACTTTTCCTTCTTCCCCATCAAACACTATTTAAGACCTTCAGACTCTTAGTTTGAAAAAATTTATTTGTTTTGATTTTATATGTATGAGTGTTTTGCTTGCATGTATGTAAGTGCACCTGGGTCACACAATACATGCAGAGGCCAGAAGAGGGTGTCTGATCCCCTGGAAATGAAGTTAGGGGTGGTTGTTAGCCTCCATGTAGGTGGTGGGAAATGAAGCCAGGTCCTCTGTAAGAGCAGCCAATGCTCTTAACTGCAGAGAAATCTCTCCATATCCTGAAATCTTGATAAAGAATGATTTCCTTCCTAACAAGAAATGGTGATGCAGGCTTATAATCCCAGTACTCAGGAAGCAGATGCAGGCAGGAGGATTTCAGGTTCAAGGCCAGCCTGGGCTAATTAGTATGACCCTGTTTTTTAGAGAGAGAGAGAGAGAGAGAGAGAGAGAGAGAGAGAGAGAGAGAGAGAGAAGGGGAATGGAATTCTCTGATTAGTAGTAGCTGATTACACATGCATAGAGGTAAAAATTCATGTTTTCTGTCCTGTGCTGGGAAACTGAGAAGTCAGGCACCTACACTGGCTATTTCAGAGGAGGAAGGAGTCGAAAAGCAGTGGAAATGATAGCTGGACCAAGAAGTAGGTGCTAATAGATGATTTCATTAATACTGCATCTACCTTTGGCAAGAAGAAGGGCTACAGTATTAACTCTTCAGTTCTTTGTAATACTGGAAATAAAGGCCAGACACTTAGCCTAGTTCCCTAATAGTGATCAAGCTTTCCCATTTGTCATTCATTTCCTGTAGGCAGAAGGTGGCTTCTTGTTCATCCACTCTGTTGGAAGCCAAGCTCAATCATCTTTTAGGAAGTATTGTAGCCTGATTGAAGGGAAGGGGCTCAGGATTCAATACTAAATCAGAATTCTTACTAGACCATAACCTTCTGCTTGGCTGCTAGGTTGTGTTCTCCAATACTGAAGACAAAGGGGCAGGACTGGGGCCTAACAGTTGAATTGTTTAATTTATTAATTCAGTCTTGCTTCTAGGTAGTTAAATTTAAAAGGAATAAGAATAACCAAGTACTGACTTCCAGTAAGGATTAACTTCACTCATTTTCTCCCCAGTAAATTCCAGGATCCAAAGAACATTTTCTACTCTGATTAGACAAGCAAGTGGCCAGAAGAGTTTAGCGCTGGCAGTCAAAAATGCAAGCCCACCTTGAGCCACTTCCTGGTTTGCAAATAAGGAACAGCTAATTTAGAAATCATGGCAATCTGATTTAAATAAGAAAATTTAATGCAGAAAGAAAGAAATCAAGCTCTAAACAGGGTGACACAAAGATAATGACAACAGGGTCTAGCCTGATCTCATCGCTTTCTGCTCCCTCAGTTGTCTCAGAGGAAGGCTGCTTGGTTAGTGAACACTCAAAGTTCCAAACACATTGGCATCAGGAATGACTGTTTCTAAGTTTACTCCAGGA
Source organism: Rhizomys pruinosus (assembly GCA_009823505.1). Lineage (NCBI taxonomy): Eukaryota > Metazoa > Chordata > Mammalia > Rodentia > Spalacidae > Rhizomys > Rhizomys pruinosus. The sequence continues at coordinate 23,158 of VZQC01000682.1, read as the reverse complement.
AAAGTTGTCTACAAACTAAATGGACTTGGTTTTTACATGCAAATGTTTTGTTATTAGAGAACAAATATTTTTGCCTGTCATGTAAATTTTATTTTTTATTCTTAAAGTATAATTTTACAGAATGTTTTCACCTTTCATACATCTAAGTCGTGTTGAGACCCCTGTCCCATCCACATTTCCCATAGGCCCCCACTGGATTTCATGCATTCTGTCACACGTTGAGGCCTTTTAAAGGTCAAGCTTTTGTTTGTTTTTATTTATTATTTTTATTTTATGTATATGAGTGTATTGCCTGCATGTATGTAACTGAACCCATGTCATACAATGTCCATGGGGATCAGAAGAGGACATCGGATCCTCTGGAAGTAGAAGTACAGATGGTTTTTAGCCATCATGTGGTTGCAGGAAACTGAACCTAGGTCCTCTGCAAAAGAGTCCTCTTAACCACTGAGCCATCTCTCTAGCCCTTGAGTCAAGCTTTTGTACCCAAATGTTTCTCAGTGCAAGTCCATCCACTGGAGTCTAGTTGGACTATGTAGAGTTACTCCTTTAAAGAAGATCGACTTTCTCTCAGCCAGCAGTGATCATCTGCCAATAGTTTCTCAGTTAAGGTTGGGGCCTGCTGCCCATTTTCACAGTTCTATGCTGATTGTCTGTTTGAGTATGCCTGGGTCTTGTGCATGCTGACCCCGTTACTGCAAGTTCATATGACCAAGGTCCCAGAAGCCTGAAAGACACATATTTCATTGACAATTACTTGGCCTTCCAACCATGAATCCCTTGAATCTTGGTATATGACAAGAGACTTATGTCATTAACATCTCTTAGAGTACCATGGAGTCCAGAAATCTTGCCTTGAGTTTTATGTAGAGCAAGTATCAGCTCCTTAATAGCAAATATTGCATTGAATGATGAAATCTTTATCTTTAGAATGCCTTTTCTATTAAGAACTTAATAAAGAAGATTGTTTAGCCTGTAAGATGGAGGGTGTTTCACTGTAGAGATGGCTTAGCAGTTAACTTGTTGCTCTTAAAAAGGATGTGGATTTGGTTCCCAGCATGCATGTGACAGCATAAAAGCTCCAGTTCTAGGGAATCCGACAATATCTTCTGGACTCTGAAAGCACTGCATGCATGAGGTACACATACATATGCACAGGAAAACACTCATAAGGCAAAATTAAAGTATCTTTAAAATAAATCTTTAGTGATATCTTTATCTTTAAGATAGATGAAAGGATTAAAATTCATGGTGACTAGAAGAGTGTCGTAGACTTTACTCAGAGTGGCTTTAATGGTAGAAGAATTTGATTTCAGTGGAATGGAAGTGATATTTACTTCAAAGTCAGATGTTATATACTTCTTGGCTCTGATATAAAAGATATGTTATGTGGATAAATTAATTTTTAATCTGTCACTTTTCATATCAATAAAATGAAGAGATAATTTGGCAATCTTTCCATGTCTGATATTCTATTAATAACCCTTCTTTGTTCATTCAAAAAATTTTATGGGATGCTTACCATGTTGTGAAAACTATTGTAGAGACTGGGGGTTCAAAAATGTGAAGAATAGGTAAAGTACCTTCCTTAGAGAAATGACACATGCAGCATACACACACACACACATCAGATGGTGATAATACTAAGGAGAGTCTTTAAGTACAGCATGACAGTAGGAAGAAATTGGTGTGCTATATGTTAGTATTGGAATGAACATCTAAAAGAAAAGGAGGAGCTTGCTATGCGGATTCCTGAACAAAGGCATTGGAACTCTATAATTCCTGAAATAAGTGAATATGGTAATTGAGTATGTAGCACAGTGGTAGAGTGATTGCTGAGGAGGAAAAAAATTCTGTGTTCTATTTCCAGAAATCAGCAACAAAATAATCAACAAAACTGATTCATAAAAGGGCCATGGATATAATTCAGTGGTGGAACACTTGGATAGCATGTGTAAGTTCCTGGTTTCCATCCCCAGCACTATAAACAAAACAAAACAAAAGCTTAAAGAGGTATAGTTGGAACAGATTAAATAAGAACAAGTGATATGGATTGAGAATATATGAAAATGAGCCAGATCATGCAGGGCTCCATAAGCACTTTGGTGGGCGCTGAGAAGAACGACATACTATCTCTTATGTTTAAAGTGTGATTATCGCTTAAGGGGAAAATGACCGTATATAGGGGGCAAGAGCTAAACAGGAAAACCAGGGGTCTATTACAACTGACCAATTGAGTTTATAATAAGATGGTCAGATTCTTAAAGTACCTGAATGTTTCAAGGCCTAAAGGCTTTGGCCATGAACATCTCTTGAGTGCTGCTATTTTTGAGCCCCTTTCAAACCTTATGATTTTATAATTGCTCTTTACACACCTAAAGGATAGGAGGCTTCATTTATACCTTTTGGGAATTTCATAACTTAAAAAAACCTTGTTTTTCAAATCAAAGTAGGAAAAATATAATTGTAATAACAACTAATTAAGACTGTTGGTAGAATCAATCTACATAGGGTTCCCCTCCTCAACATTGTTAAAGCTGTTGTATTCTGAGGCCAAATATCATTTTATTGACTTCTGGGAAAATACCATACATCTCTGTATCATTGAAAATATTTTTGTAAAAAAAACCTGTTTTTGGCTTATTATTACTCAAGACGACACAACCACCAGCTTTGACACTGGTGCCTCAGATACATTCCTAGGAAATAGTAGGTATGAAACCCAGGGACTTTCACATGCTAACTTAAGCACCCTACCACTAAGCTACACAGCTCAAACCTCCAAAAGCACATTCTTAATCTTGAATGTTATGTCTACATGACATCAACAATAGAAGGAGTTTGGAAATTATCCTACTTATATGACTAATACAGACAATTGAAGAATTTAAATGAGAAATAGTATATACTTGTCAAGTCACATATTTTCTCATTCTTAGAAGTGTCCTCAGGATTTGGGAAATCATTAAAAAGGTTTCCTCAAATAATCCGAGCCTTGGCATCTTTTCTTTTCTGAAGTAGGAGCTCTATGGCTAAAGATGCCAGGAAAAACAATTGGTGAACCAGGTGTGGTGGCGCATGCCTTTGATACCAGCACTTGGGAGGCAGAGGCAGGTGGATCTCTGTGACTTCAAGGCTAGCCTGGTCTACAAAGTGAGTTCAGGGCTAGCTGGGGCTTCAGGGAGACCTTGTTACAAAAAAACCAAAGGGGAAAAAACAAACAATGGGTGAAACAGAGATTTGCTCTAGTCCTGATATTAGAACTCATTCTTTTTTTTGGGGGGGGGTTCTTTTTGAGACAAGCTTTTCCTTTTAGTCTCACCTGGCCTGGAGCTCACTATGTAGACCAGGCTGGCCTTGAATTCACAGAGATCCACCTGCCTCTGCCTCCCCAGTGCTGGGATTAAAGTCATGGGCCACCATGCCTAGCATAGAACTCATTCTTATGCTAAAGATCAACTCCTCTGCCTATTTCAGCCTCAGTTTTACTTTACTTAGGTTTATCATACAGGCTTGTCTCGTCCATTTCTTTCCTTTGAACCAAGATGATAAGCACTAAATTGTAAACTTTAAAATAAATGAGTTATTCTGCATGGATAGTCTATGATGCTAGAGAAATATTAAGATATTTTAAGTATCATTTAAGATACAAGACATGTATGGTAGAATGCATGAACTCAGGTGGGGTGGGGGGCATGGAAAGGGGAATGAGTCTAAATTGGACTGAGAAATGATGTATGAAATGCATAAAACTTCAATAAAAATATTTTTAAAAGTCTCTTTGTGTGTGCTGGAATATGCACAGGAATATCTAGGAGGATCCACATAAACTGTTACTAGCTATGACTTTTAGGGAATTAGTTTTGAGAGTGGAAAACAGTTGTTTTGCTTCTCATGGTGTTATATTATTTCACTCATAGTTAACGTGCATTATTTCATAACAAAAACTCAAAAATAAGAAAATGAATATGAAGAAGAGTGATGGTGACCATAAAGCCTGATCATTGAGTGAAATCACATCTTATTATTATTATTTTTTGGTCTTTTCGAGACAGGGTCTCCCTGTAGCCCCAGCTGTCCTGGAACTCACTCTGTAGACCAGGCTGGCCTTGAACTCACAAAGATCCGCCTGCCTCTGCCTCTCAAGTGCTAGGATTAAAGGCGTGCGCCACCACTCCCGGCCGTGAAATCACATCTTATATTGAGAGTTAAGAAATCAGGGAATGGAGGGAGAATACTGAATAAATATGACATGCCTTCATTTTTCTTGAGCAGACAGCCCAAATTGTTCTAATATCTGGCTATCATTTTGAGATATGTTGGGTCGTATGGAAGATGCTATCTGTCTGATGCTCTGAGTGTAAAGCTTATATGTAAGTGGATGTATTGTATGTTTGTTTATTTTGGAGACAGGGTATTACTACAGAGCTCTGAAGTCATTTTATAGACCAGGCTGGCCTCGAACTCACAGAGATCCATCTGCCTCTGACTCTCAAGTGCTGGAATTAAAAGCATGGGCCAGCATGCTCTGTTCATATTTTTAACTCAAATGTCTACACACAGTTCTGGAATGGACAGCAGAGCTAGCTGATTGTGGCTTTAAACAGCACATCACATAGGCTCTGTTGAAAGAGGAGAGGGATTTAGAAGTTGTGTTCCCTAGCTTCAGAAAGCACTTCAGATAATCATCACACTTCCCTGCAGAGAAAGAGAAAGGAAGAAGGGGAAGGTGATATAACCTTTGTACCAACTTTTACTGACTGCCTTTGGAAGGTCCTTTCAGTGCTCTTTTGGGTGAAGATGCAGCACAGATAGGCTCTCCTTTCATCCCAGTTACTTCCAAACTTGTAGCTGATCCTTCCTCTTCTACCTCATGTGAAATCACATTCACTATTTTCTTTTTCCTTTTTGGCACTTCTTGGTTCCAAAATGGAACAAATGCTGCAAGCCTGATGATCTGAGATTCATCTTGGGAAGCCCCGAAGGAGAGAACTGATTTCACAAAATGCCATTTTCTTCATGAGCTCACAGCCCTCTTCCATTAATTGATAGGCGACAATAATCCTCTGAGAGCAAGGTGAACTGGGAAGACTTGCTTGATTCAAAGTCCTTCTAATCATGTTCCTCCCATGCCACTGGGAATTCCACAGAATTTACATACTTCTTAGAACAGAGAATAGTTTGTGCTTTGGGCTAACTTAATCTTGCTAGCCATAACACTGTGTTGAGTTTATCAGTAAATACTTGAACCCAAGGAGCAAAAGATAAGAATTCAGAAAAAGAAACTGAAAACTAGAGTCAGTGGTCAGAGAGGAAGAAGTACAGCTAGCTAGGTAGACATCATATCATGGAAGCCAAAAGACAAAATCAGGATCCAGATGAATAAAAATGGAAGGCAATAGGAAAGTTTTACAAGTGATAGATATGTTTATTACTTTGATTGTGCTTTGGGGATATGTCTAAACCCATCACACTCTCCCATTAAATATATTCAGATATTATATATTAATTTAATCTCAGTGAATCGGGTAAAACGTAGGATATAGTCATTGGGCATGTGTTATAGTTTCTGTACAAAACACTCTGACCAAAACTAACTTGGGGAGGAAAGGGTTTATTTGGCTCACATCTCCTGGGTCACAGTTCATCACTTAGGGAGCTCACCATAGGAACTCAGGGCAGTAACCTAGAGGCAGGAGCTGAAGCACGGGCCATGGAGGAATGCCGCTTGTTGCATTGCTTCCTCTGGCTCATGCCCAGCCTGCTTTCTTATACAGTACACAACAACCTTCTCAGGGTGGCACCACCCACAGTGGGCTGGGCCCTCCCACATTACTCAACAATAAACACAATACTCCACAGACGTGGCCATAGGCCAGTCCAATGGAGCCAATTTCCCAACTGAGGTGCCCTCAACCCAGGTGTGTCAGGTTGACACTAAAGCTATCCAGCACAGCATGTATGTGTGGGATCAGGGAAGATGAGAGTGTTGAGTGCTGAACAGGACAGAAGAAAGGTAGAGGGTTTAAGGAATGATATAGGACTGAAACAACAGATGAGCTGTACTCAGATTATTAAAAAGATAAAATCTCTATACTGTAACACTGAGTGACATTTATAGACTAGGCTTTTTTAGTCTTCTCTCTGTGGTCTGGTCACTTTTATGCCAGTACTCGGTGTACCCCTCCATAATATACCATCTCGCGCTGAGGCCAAGAGCCAGATAGAAGCAGAAATAAGTAGAGTGTCCTGTGGCTGATTTTCTATAACCCCAACACAAACACCTATCAGTGTTGTTGAGAGTTAATCTTTCTAGCTCATCTGTGAGACCAATTTTAATTTGAAGCCATCTGTCACAGACAAATGAGTAATTATGGCAGAGCCCAGAGGGGCAGGCCATAGGGAGAAGGTTGGCTTAGCCTCTTTCTGGCTGCCTGCATTGGCGCAAGTAACCAAGAAAGAAAACTACTTGGGTGGGTTGTTGATGCATTGGCTAGAAGCTCTACCTCTCTGTTGTTCAAATCTTTAAAAGCTTGAGACAAAGGAAAGATGACTTTGAGGACATGCAACTTCCCTGGTAGCAGGAGGCAGACCACTGTCATCCAGGTCTGCCAGAAGGAGGTGATCTGTTAACTGGGCCAGCTCATTCTCCAATCCACCCACATACTGTAGTGGTGGTGCCTTGTGACCAGGGCCGCTTGCCAGCTGGTCTCTCCATGCAGTATCACAGGCTAAGGCAAACTGAAAGAGTACATCTGAGAATGATCGTCATTGACCTCAGTCTAACATTTAATGTTTTCTAAAGACTTGATAGGTTTTAGCCTTCCTTGAATAGGTCTGTCAAAACAGGTCTCTGGATTTTGTATGGGTTTGATACTGTTTGCTTCATTGTATAGAAGATGAAAGTGAGCAACAGAAAGTTTGCCTTCTAGCCTCTAGATGGTTGGTTTTCAAGTTGTTCTGGCTCCTCAAGGAACAAGGAGATATAAGTGTGCATGCATGTGTGTCTGGGTCTGTTCAAGTGAAATTTGGGTATAAGCTATAATTCGATTGTAACAGCTCTGTTTGGGTTGTTTGTTTCAAATCTCAATGAGATTTGATTAATGATTCCACTGCTAAAAATGTTTGAAAACTATTTATTTAAACCAGTATATCTCACAGATGGTGAGTCATGTCATGCCCAACCCTAACCTATATTCAAATTATAGTAAACTTGAGTGTGAACCTGGGAAAAGAGACTTTTCAGATGTAATCACATCAAGATGGGACCATTCAATTAGGGTGGTTCTAAAATTAGATGATAGGTATTTTTATAAGAAAAAGGAGAAGGTGTATGAGCTTATGGATCTACCTGACTCTGCCTCCCCACCCACGTGTTAGTGCTGGGGTTAAAAATGCATGCCCTGGTGTCCAGCTTTTACATGGATGCTGGGAATCTAAACTCAGGTCTCATTCTTGGACAGCCGGAACTTTACTAACTGAGTCATCTCATTTGGATGCACACAGAAGAAAGACAAAGAGCACTCTGCAACAACAGAGGTAAAAACGGAAGAGATAGAAATAGATAAGGATTCTCTGGATGTGGAGGTACACGCCTATAATCCCAGCACTTGGGAGGCAGAGGCAGGCAGATTTCTGTGAGTTCCAGGCCAGCCTGGTCTACATAGTGAGTTCCAGGATAGCCCGGGATACAGGGAGACCTGTCTCAAAAAGACCAAAAAAAAGAAGAAAAGAAATAGATAAGGGTCATCAGGGATTGTGGGCAACTTGCACATCCTATGAGACTTCCTCTAGAAGGCATCAGCCTTAGTGTTACCTTCATTACAGACTTATGGCTTCTTACCTTGTGAGACAATGAATTTATTTGTTTATAAGCCATCTAGTTTATAGTAATTTTTAATGGTGGCCACAGAAACTAAATACAGAGAGGCACTTGGACCTCTTGCCTAGAAACTGATCGAGATGGGCTTGTTAAGATGCTAGTTTCAGGACTAAACCCCAAGATTCTGATCCCGGTGGCATATACTTGAGGCTTAGGAACCCAGATTTTGATGTTTCCTGTAGGTACAACAAATGCTTCTGAGTTGGTTTTGCGTATATACACAGATACCAGATTCTGAACTGCAGCTGGATCTGCTTTCCCTCTGACACGACCTCTATGGGCTCCCGAAGCCAAGGTCTGAAGGCAGGAAGCAGGAGAGAGAAGAAATAAGCTGGCATCAAACTTTTCTGTTGTCCAAAAAATTTGAATTCTGAGAAGTCAAAGAGTCACAAAGCCTCCTGGTTGTCCAAATCTACCCCGTAAGGAAACAGACCATGAATAATAGAAAGTAGGCCAAGAATCAGAATCTGGAACAAGAAGACTATACAGTAACACACACAGTAACACACATAGTAACACACACACACACACGCACACACACACACATACACGCACACACACACACACATGCGCATGCATGTACACACTTCTGTTTGGTGTAGAATAGTCTACCTGAAAGGATAGCACCATTTTTGCTCTAAGATTTGGTCCCCATTGAAAATGCATGTCACTATGAGTGCTGATACTTGAAGCCAGTGACAACCATTTATGCTAGGCTAGTGATGTACACTAGAAAATAGTTTTTAGGTTAGGGTAAGGGAGGAGCACAGGAAGTCTTGCTGCCACCCTAGAGCTAAAGTCTTTGCCCAGTGGCCCAAAGATGTTCCTGACTTATGTTCTTGGGATTTATGGAGGTCACCCCTAGTCTCATGCGGAGAGTGCCTTCTTATAAAGTGTCTGCCCAGTTGAACTCAAAATCCTCAAGGATGTCTGTGTTTGCTCACATCCCAGCTTGCTCCCAGGTAAACAAATCTTTGTTCTCTCTGGAACAAAGACAGTGCTCTCCAGAGCTGTGACAGCCTACTGTTACAGTTACTGACATAAGACTTGTCACATTGATTGTCGGAGCAATGGAAGAAAATTGAAATTTAGTAAAAGCTCATAGTGGGGGGCTGGGGAGAGAGAAGGAAGCTGTTGAAGAGACTTTCGAATGGAGCTGATGGCTTGTAACCTTTTTTTTTTTTTTGTCTTTTTGAGACAGGGTCTCCCTTTAGTCCAAGCTGGCCTAGAGTTTTCTATGTAGACTAGGCTGGCCTTGAACTTACAGAGATCCACCTGCCTCTGCCTCTTGAGTGCTGGGATTAAAGACCTGCACCACCGTGCCTGGCTGCTTATAACCCTTAACCTATAGTATGATACCTGAGTGTAGACAAAGGGGGGATTATAATGGTAGTGTATGACAAAGGCTCCTGGCAAAACCCGGCCTGACACAAGGAGCTTCTCCCAAGTTGCTTATGCCCGAGTTTCTACCACAAGTGGCTTGTTCCTATTAGCTAATTTCTGCCTCTGACTAGATTATAATTTAATTATAGAACATAAAGAGTTTTATGACATTCTTGACATAATTCTTGCCATAAAGGAGATGATATTCTAAATGGCATTTTATAGTAACTTTACCTGGTGCTTTCCTTCCTGACTGGCAGCATCTCATTATTTATGAGAATGCAGGGAATGATGAAAGAAACGAGGCCTGTTAAATGAGAACTCAGTGCATAATCAAAACTTAGCTAGGTAACTGTCCTGTGAGCTCTTCTTCCTTCAAACAGTTAGGGGATTGAATATGAAAATCCAAAAAGTCTTATTATAAAGAAAGTCATGCTTTTCTGGGAGATACAGTTAACTCATTCATGTCTCTCAGCAAGTATTTGTATATCACCCCTTATCTAATAGGTATTGACTCAGTACGGATAGGGTAAGTAAGCTTGGAGAGAATTGGCCATTAGACTCATATCTCACATTTAAGGGGACTGGGCAGTTCTATAAGTAAGGTTAACCAATAGTATAAGGAGGTTTGAGATTAATGTCAAGCGAAGGGAGAAGCCAGTGGACTGCAAGAATTCTGGGAAAGCCTTAGTGCATATTGAATGCATTAAGTCACCTAGGCATGTAGTAGGGTTCTGGAGAATGGGACACGGAACAAATCAGCTGGACTGAGTAGGAAATCTGTTCACATTTCTCTGTTTCACTATTCATCTAAATCTCTCAGAACCGTTCTTTACAGGGAGCTCATCTACCTTCTTGTACTAGCAATCCTAAGACTTATCCAGACTTCCAGAAAACCAGAGTGGCCTAGTGTATAGCTTCATAAACTTTCGCCACTCACCACCTCCTTTCATCCAAGAAATATTTATCCAAACCCCAGGTATGTAAAATAGGTCCACCAGGCAAAAATTTGCTGATACTAATTTATAAAGAAATCTCAATGCTTTATTAAAGCTGAAATATACTTTATTAAAGATGAAAACAAGTGTGCATACTAATAAAATGTATGTGTTTGTTTATTTTTATATAAATAATTAAATCTTGGCTGATTATGTGATACCACAGAATGTGGAGCATCTTCAGTGTGTTTCAGAGATGATCGATGTTTCTATTGTATACTAATGAATGCAGAGAATACTGCTTTACACAACTGTATAGTACAAAATGGCAGAAGTATTTTTAGGGCCATTTAAGAAATTGTTGGAAATTCTGTGCCAATTCTAAGCCAAAATTCACTTAATAATTTTTTATGGAATAGCACAACCAGAAAATTTAAAATAAAATATTCTAACACAATACAATGCAAAAATATCCCAATTTAATTCTTAACATGCTGAGAAATTATGAAAGGAAATTCTCAAACATTTTTATTTTATATAATTAAATCATTATGTTTCTGTATAAGAACAGAAACTTGGTATATACAATAAAAACACTGCAATTCATAGAATACATAGCCTCAAATCTGAGCCGAGGTGTTTTAGGCAGCATTCCTTGACATTGTATAGAGTGCCAGCAGGTGGAGCATAAAGGTGTATGTGTTCAAAACATGAAAGTGCAGCATAGGTGAGCACTGTCCAAAACACCTCAGGCTCATTGCATGCTTGAGTGTGAATCTTTTTTTTTATTTTGTGCATTCAGAAGGCCTATTAATATTTTTAATTTAAAAACTATTTATTTTCTTACTTGTAATTGTGTGTGTGTGTGTGTGTGTGTGTGTGTGTGTGTGTGTTTGTGAGTGCAGATGCCTGCAGATACCAGAAGAAGGCATCATATTCACTGGAACTGGAGTTATAGGTGGTTGAGAGCCACCTGACAAGGGTGCTGGAAATCAACTCATGTCCTCTGTAAGGTCAGTAAGTGCCTTTCACCTCTGAGCTATCTTTTTAGCTCCTATTGCCTGAGCCATGTCTCTAGCCCCTGTTTGGAAAATTTTGTAACCCCCCACATTCAGTCGTGTGGCCAGGGCCTTGTGGTTAAGAAGGAGTTCAGAAGCGTGAATTTCAACTCTGACACTTCCTGCGATATTGGACAATTGACCTAATGATCCTGTTTCCCACTCACTGGCAAAATGAGAATGAGAACAGCAATGTCTAGCTAATGGAGTCACTTGGATGATTAAACGAAGTAAGTCGAGATGCTTCCCAATGCTGACTGCATATTACTTATCTGTTACGTAAATATTTATCAAGTACATGTGATATTCTGGGTAATTTTTGGTAGTGTGATATAACAAGGAATAAGAGAGATGAGTTCCTTATGTTCTTGGGGGCTGGCTATGTTAAATGCTAATGGGGAAGGAGGGATTTAGGCCATTTTTCTCCACCATGACTGTAATGCAGACAAGGTGGTCTTCATTAGAGACTGAACAGATGAGACATATCTTGGATATTCAGCCTCCAAATCGGCGAGGAAATGAAGCCTTCTTTCTTTGATAAAGTACACAGCCTCAAGAATTTGGTCAAAACAGCAAAGTGCTGGGTGTGGTGGCACATGCCTTTAATCCCAGCACTCTGGAGGCAGAGGCAGGCAGATCTCTGTGAGTTCAAGGCCAGCCTGTTCTACATAGTGAGTTCCAGGCCAGCTGGGGCTACAGGGAGACTCTGTCTCAAAAACACAAACAAACAAACAAACAAAAAACAAAGAACAAACTAATATGAAATGACATTGAAAATACTGAAGGTATACGGGGGCTGGAGAGATAGCCTAGCGGTTAAGAGCACTGACGCTCTTGCAGAGGACCCAGGTTCGATCCCCAGCACCCACATGGCTGCTGAGAACCGTCTGTAACTCCAATTCCAGGAGAACTCCAGTTCCAGGGGAATCCGAGACCCTCTTCTGACCTCCGCGGCATTGCACGACACGGTGCACAGACCTGCNAAAAAAAAAAAAAAAAAAAACGAAAAAAAAAAGAAAATACTGAAGGTATGGACAGGAATGAAAGGATTTTCATACTAATTTAAAAAGCACATGCAAACCACAGTGTTCAGGATGACTTCAGAGAAGCAAAAAAAAATTAATGCATGGAGACTAATGAGAAAATTTTTATGTTAGTGCAAGACAGTGGTTCTCAAACCTGAATGTGCATCAAGAATTCCCTGGAGGGCCTATTAAGGTACAGCTTGTTGGGCAGCATCCCTGAGTTTACGACTTACTACTCTTGTGGTAGGGACCTAAGGCTTTGCATTTTTAATCAGTTCTCAAGTAGTGCTGCTGGTGGTCTAAGGGACATACTTTGAGAACCCCCTATTTATGAAAGAGATGACAAGAACAATGCCATAATAATGGGAGTTCATCTAGAGAAGGAAAAAAGAAAGAGAAAGTACAGAGCTTAGGGATAGGACATGGGGACAAGATTTGCCTGTGGAATCAATGGTGACTATGGAGTGTGAAACCTAGGTGGAATGGAGGATGTGAGACTCATAGAAGCAAACCTCCAAACATCTAAGAGAAGAATTCAGTCACAGAATAGGCATTAGGAAAGTATATGAGTGCCTGCCCGATGAGACTCAAGTTTAAAATCTTGTTTGTAGAAGAGAAGCTTATCAGAAAGAGAAGTTCAGGTCTGTGTTTGGTCTCATCTAGAGTGAAATGTCTGAGCAAAGGAAGAATATGAAAATAGAAAACCGGTACGGTTTCTGAGATTGGGCTTCTCAATTCCAGACTTCCTAAGCTTTCTTTAGGATTGGATGTGATGTTCTGGGTTATTTCCTAGCCTATTGGGAGTTCTTTTACCTGCTTCTCTCCACTGGGTTTCCTGTAGCTGAGCAGAAGCTCGACAGCGCCCACCACTTCCTTTCGGATGGCATAGAGTAATGCATCACCCACGTACACACTGTGGTTCAGCAATAGCTCCATGATCTCCAAGTTCTCATTCTCAATGGCAATGAGCAGGGCACTCCTGCCCAAAGGATCCATGCAGTTGATGTTGACATTGTAGTAGATCTCTGCCTCCTGCAGTGCCTGCTTCACAGTGGCATAGTCTCCCTTCTCCACGGCATTGAGGAAAGCCTTCTCTTCGGCAGAGAGCTCTGTCTCAGCCCTCACGATTTGCAGGGGGATGCGGTCTCTGTATGGTGAGTAATTGACCTTCTTGTAGTACAGCTGGGCCATGGTTCATAGCAATTTAGAGGCTAAGTGAGGAGAAAGAAGAAGACCAAAGTTATTTTTAGTTACCTGAAGATTTAAAATGGCCACTTATAGAAGGCAGCCCTTCTAAAAACTTTGGAAAATCCCTAAGTGTTTTAATGACACCATCATTTTCCTTATGCCAGTGAGAATAACAGCAAAAGCCCAGGCTTTTGGGTTAGAAAGACTTGGCCTCAAGCATTGTTTTAGCACTTATCTGTGGTCATTCAAACCCTCTCCTTAATCGTTCCTAAGATTGTCCATATTGACAATACTTTGGGAGTCACTGTATTGTGTGTACCATGTTTTGTGCTGGAGAATAACTTCTACCTTGAAAAGACATTGTGAGAGTTAAAGGAAACACACACACACACACACACACACACACACACACAANATATATGATCAGAACAGGCAAATCTCCTAATATAGCACAGTTAGTTATAGTTAGTTATATCTTTCCTTCTCTTCTGCTGTTGAAAATTTTCATGGCAACATTTCTAATCAGTGATGTAAAGCTTGAGGTCATCTCTGGTTAGCTTCTTTGGAGCTCAGGGTCTGCAGGTGTATGCTAATTTTCAAGAATGCACTTGCTACTCTCTCAGATGTATATGACAGATTGAAATACTGGTTTAAGATCATTTGGGAAAGTGCCTGCCTAGAATCCACAGAATACTGTGTTTGATCCCTAAGCACCATATAAACTGGGCAGGAAAATCAGAAAATCAAGGTCATCCTTGGCCACACCATGAGGTCAAGTTTGGCCTGGGATATATAAGACACCGTACAAAAAATGACAAAAAAGAAGAAAAATAAATATGATTTTAGTGCTAATTACAGCTCTGCTTCTTGTTGCATCTCACTGGGGAAGAAGAGATATTGACTCCAACAGGGAAAAGCCATCTGCAAAAGATAAGCAAGTACTCATTCCCTCTGCAAAACCCTGATTTCTTTCTGCCACCACTCCAAACCAGAATCTAACAGATTTGAAAATCGATTTAACTTAATTCTGAGAAGTGAATGCTCTGGAAGCACAGGTGGATCTTGAAGTCCTGTGCAATCTGAAGCACCAGGCTCTGGAATGGCAGCTTCAGGATCAGCAGCTCGGTGCTCTACTAGTAGCGCCTGATCTCTCTCAGAGCGAAGTGCCTGAGTGGTAGCGCTGAGGGTTCTTCACTCCACCCAAGCCTGCAGGAGTCTTCTGGGCCACCTTGGCCGCCATGACAGCGCTGCTCTGGAAGCACAGGTCAATTTGCAAGTCCTGTGCAATCTGAAGCACCAGGCTCTGGAATGGCAGCTTCAGGATCAGCTGCTCGGTGCTCTACTAGTAGCGCCTGATCTCTCTCAGAGCGACAGAGCCTGGGCAGTAGCGTTGAGGGTTCTTCACTCCACCCAAGGCTGCAGGAGTCTTCTGGGGCACCTCGGCGGCCAGCTCCTTCCTCGGAGCCATGACCCCCATAGACTAGCGAGCTGTCTGCTTGGTGCGATGCATCTCTTCTTTCTTCTCTTCCCGTCCTCTCCTGTCACGAAGTGCTCCAAGTGGCCTCTAGACCCAGCTTTTATAGAGCTCGTCGCATGTCCATTGGCTGCCCAAGATGGGCAGATGCACTCTGATTGGTGCGTGGGGACCTCCAGCGAGAGCCAATGATTTATGGCCCTTTAGGATCCTTTTTTTTATATATATATCTCCGGTCCCTTTGGGATCCATTTTGTTTTTGCTTTTACTGTGTTTTTTTTTTTGTTGTTGCTGTTTTGCTTTGTTTGGTCTT
Organism: Rhizomys pruinosus; assembly: GCA_009823505.1. Classification (NCBI taxonomy): domain Eukaryota; kingdom Metazoa; phylum Chordata; class Mammalia; order Rodentia; family Spalacidae; genus Rhizomys; species Rhizomys pruinosus. Next base: position 7,897 of record VZQC01000682.1, on the reverse strand, counting down.
TTCGAGACAGCGTCTCTGTGCTGGATAGCTTTAGTGTCAACTTGACACACCTGGGTTGAGGGAGCCTTAATTGGGGAATTGGCTCCATTGGATTGGCCTGTGGCCACATCTGTGGAGTATTGTCTTGATGGCCAAGCAGTGCGGAAGGGCCCAGCCTCAATGAGTGGTGCCACCCTGGGCAGGTGGTTGTGTATGTTTTAAGAAGGCAGGCTGGGCATGAGCCAGAGGAGCAAGCAAGCCAGTGAACAGCATTCCTCCATGGCCTGTGCTTCAGCTCCTGCCTCCAGGTTCCTTCCCTGAGTTCCTGACCTGGGCTCCCTACGTGATGAACTGTGACCCAGGAGATGTAAGCTGAATAAACCCTTTCCTCCCCAAGTTGGTGTGCGTAGGGATTTGCCCTCACTACCAGCTGAGTAGTGACAGTCGCTGGCTGATGCTTACACTGGTCCCCCTGAAGCCTTGTGATGGAAATTGATCTTGAGTTCTGATTTCTGCACCTCGTGTGCCACAAGAGCACACACTCACTCAGTGAGCTCTGATGCAGGTCTAAGAGCCCAGAGAGTGTGGAAGTTCTTACAGCCCCCTTTGGGAAAGAGCTGGTGGCTCTGAAAAGAGCCTTTGGTTTAGTTGAGAAGGTCATTGGAATTTTCCTAAGCATGTTCCCCTCGGATGAGGCGCACCAGCGCCATGACAGCACTGCTCTGGAAGCACAGGTCAATTTGCAAGTCCTGTGCAATCTGAAGCACCAGGCACTGGAATGGCAGCTTCAGGACGAGCAGCTCGGTGCTCTACTGGTAGCGCCTGAACTCTCTCAGAGAGACAGTCCCTGGGCAGTAGTGGTGAGGGTTCTTCACTCCACCCAAGGCTGCAGGAGTCTTCTGGGCCACCTTGACGGCCAGCTCCTTGCTGGGAGCCTTGACCCCATAGACTAGCGAGATGTCTGCTTGGTGCGAGCCATCTCTTCTTTCTTCTCTTCCCGTCCCGTCCTGTCAGGAAGTGTCCAAGCGGCCTCTAGACCCAGCTTTTATAGAGCTGGTTGCATTTCCTTTGGCTGCCCAAGATGTGACAGAATGGGCTGGGGCACTCTGGTGTGTGGGGAGCTCCAGTGAGAGCCAATGCTTTATGAATATCTCCTGTCACTTTGGCCTGCCTCTGCCTGGATGGCACCAAGGTTATCGTCCTTGAACTGCGCCACCAAGTAGGACTCACAGGCCTCTTGCAGCGCCATGACAGCGCTGCTCTGGAAGCACAGGTGGATCTTGAAGTCCTGTGCAATCTGAGGCACCAGGCTCTGGAATGGCAGCTTCAGGATCAGCAGCTCGGTGCTCTACTAGTAGCGCCTGATCTCTCTCAGAGTGACAGTGCCTGGGAGGTAGCGCTGAGGTTTCTTCACTCCACCCAAGCCTGCAGGAGTCTTCTGGGCCACCTTGGCCGCCATGACAGCGCTGCTCTGGAAGCACAGGTCAATTTGCAAGTCCTGTGCAAACTGAAGCACCAGGCTCTGGAATGGCAGCTTCAGGATCAGCAGCTCGGTGCTCTACTAGTAGCGCCTGATCTCTCTCAGAGCGAAGTGCCTGAGCGGTAGCGCTGAGGGTTCTTCACTCCACCCAAGCCTGCAGGAGTCTTCTGGGGCACCTGGGCGGCCAGCTCCTTCTTCGGAGCCATGACCCCCATAGACTACCGAGCTGTCTGCTTGGTGCGATACATCTCTTCTTTCTTCTCTTCCCGTCCTCTCCTGTCACGAAGTGCTCCAAGTGGCCTCTAGACCAAGCTTTAATAGAGCTCGTCGCATGTCCATTGGCTGCCCAAGATGGGCAGATGCATTCTGATTGGTGCGTGGGGACCTCCAGCGAGAGCCAATGATTTATGGCCCTTTAGGATCCTTTTTTTTATATATAGATCTCCGGTCCCTTTGGGATCCATTTTGTTTTTGCTTTTACTGTGTTTTTTTTTTT
>VZQC01000679.1:282203-304788 GCA_009823505.1 Rhizomys pruinosus | reverse complement strand
AAAAAAAAAAAAAAAGGTGTTGGGGATGGATAGTGTTATTGTTACACAAGCACTCCCAGTGCCATTGAACTGCATACTTAAAAAAAAAAAGATTCAGGGCTGGAGAGATGGCCTAACAGTTAAGAGCGCCGACTGCTCTTGCAGAGGACCCGGGTTCGATCCCAGCACCCACATGGCGGCTGAGAACCATCTGAAACTCCAATTCCAGGAGAACTCCAGTTCCAGGGGAATCCAACGCCCTCTTCTGACCTCCGTGGCATTGCACGACACGGGTGCACAGACTTGCATGCAGACAGTACATTCATACACATAGTAGAGAAAATTTAAAAAAAAAGAAAAAAAAAGATTTGAGCCAGGTGTGGTGGCGCATGCCTTTAATCCCCGCACTCGGGAAGCAGAGGCAGGTGGATCTCTGTGAATTCAAGGCCAGCCTGGTCCATAGAGCAAGTTCCAGGCCAGCTGGGTCTATAGGGAGACCCTATCTCAAAAAAAAAAATAATTCATGGGCTGAGTGGCCTTTAATCATAGCATGCAGGAGGCAGAGGCAGAGGCAGGCAAATCTCTGTAAGAGCAAGGCCAACCTCTTTTACACAGGGAATTCCAGGCCAGCTGGGGTACAGGGAGACCCTATTTGAAAAGGACACTCCCAAAAAAACAAAGGCACATTGCACATTGGATATATTTTTACCACATATACAAAGAAGCAGGCTCCTGGCACACCCAGCCTGCCTGCTTTGCGACAGCAACATGAGTTATGCCTGGTAATGTTCAGACCAAGTCTGTGGCCAGGCAAGTGCTGCCTCTGATCTGTGAAATAAAAATAACAAAATACATGAATCGTTGTCACCTGTGCTGTTTTTTGGCAGCCACAGCCTCTTGAAACATGGTGACTTTTGAGGGGGGGAGGCCTTGGCGAAAGGCTCACTGGGAATATAGACGACAGCATCTCTGAACAGTTCCCAGGGGGCCACAGGGACTGGGTTTGACACGGCCCTATTTTTAGTCTGGAATTGAAGCTTTTCCCAACAAACAGCCAGCAACTCTCAGGCCTGTATGTCACGTGGTGTCATGGGAATGGAAATCATGCAGGGTGCCAGCTCAGGCCACTGAGACACAGGACGCACCTTGTCTGAGACCTTCACCTGTGACTCCCGGACTCCTAGGCGAGGCCAGTTGTGATGGAGTTTGGCAGCCTGCTCAGCACAGAGTTAAAGAGATTTTCTCAGAGCAACTGAGGCTGGCAGTGACAAGGGTAATCAGTAGAGTCATTTTCCCTGCCCCAACCTAGGAGCCCAGATTCCAGTTACATGGGTGTCCTGGATGTCCCCTTTTGTCATTAGGCAGGGCACTGGGGAGTTTCCAGCTTGCCGCCTTCCCTGAGAGGCAGAATACAGATCAGGATGAACAATCCAGGGCAAGCTTCTCCGAATGGTGCTCTGTGGCGCTGTGACCTCAGCCTTTCCGGGCCACAGTTGTTTTGTGTAACAGTAAAAACACTGCTAACCTCATTCATCTGATCAGACAACAGCATTTGGGAACATGCTTGGCCAATGTCAACTGCAAGGCAGTTTTGTCTGCTCCTGTGGCCAGTGTTTACGGTGGATCTGTGACTAAGGGACAGTCACTGTGTGTTAAGGAAACAGTAAGAGCTCCCTGCCCTGACTTCTGCAATGTTTCCCTTTTATTTCTAGCAATTACGGTAATGGAGCGAGGTGTCTGGTTAAGAGCAGACTACGGAAGCTGTGCTAGAATCACAAAGCAAGCCCATTTCCTCACCTCCTGGACAGAGACCTCCTTCTTTTAATTTTTTAAAATTTTATTTATTTTCATATGTGTATGAATGAACTGTCTGCATGCAGGTTTGTGCACTTGTGTCATGCAATGCGGCAGAGGAGACCTCCCTCTTTAGGCTGAGTGTGGGTGCACTGGGAGAGAACTGGGGTGCATGCAGGATCTCACAGTCCCCTTTGCTGTTTAGGGTGCGTGAGTCATGTGGTGTGAAGAGGTGTTGGACCTTCAGTCGCACCTCCCTCCCCACAGGGCACCCTGATTTCAGCTTTGAGTGACTGACTTCTCCTTCCCACTATGAAGAGAGGAGGAGCCTGGAGAAAGCTTTGTGCTCACAGGACCAGTGAGATATTTCCATAGGGGAAAGCTGACAGTGTGCTTTCCCTCTCCTCTTGCCTGCCACCCATGAGCTGCCTGTTTGTTCTGTTTACGCTCTGCCAATCCCTGGGTGATAGAGATGGGGGAGGCTCCCCTCTTCTTCTCTCTGGCTCAGGCCCAGGGCACCCCTGCAATCTAAGCAGGCTCCCTAGGGCTTTCTACAGCTCTTCAGTTGTGACATGCTGAAGGGGTGTGGCCCTGAACTCTTGTTGGAACTTTACTAATCAACACATTGGAGCTGGGCTGCAAGAGCAGATGGACTCAGAGACTCCCCCAGGGGTCAAGGGCAGCTGCCTCAGCAAAACAACACAGGGGGCACCGTTACAAGGACTCAGAGTCTAAGCATACAGGGTGCAGGTCGCTTCTTCTCAGCTACCAGGTTAGGGTGACACATCTTTCTGGGATCCATTCCAGGTGGCTTTGGGCAGACTGCTGGACTTGTGAACTCCATAGGGGCAGTGAAATCGGGTTCAAGTGGGATTTCCAGCCGAGAGACCGTGTCATCTCTCCCCTGATCCGTAGAAGAGCGTTAGGTTGAGATTCAACTGTCCAGTATGGCTATGGCACAGAAGGGGTTTGTGACTTTCTAATTCACCATCACTGGCAGCTGCCTAGTGCCCTGATTTTGCCAAGGAGGCATCCTCTTTTACTGCCACCCTAGGCTGCTGTTGCATCCGTGCATCACAGTGCTGAGTCAAGGCCACAGCCCTGCAGGGCCTGCCCTCTCTGGTCAACCTCAGATGTTCCAGGCTGGGATGGTGAGGGGCACATGGTTACAACCCTCCCCAGACCCATCATGGTGACCCACGCGCCCACTGCGCAACTGCAGGCACCCAGGCCTCAGGGCCCCGCTGCTGGGGACGGACTCAGACGGCAGGCCGGAGTCACTGGGCTGCACGCCCACCACCATCCGCCTGCGCAGGAGCCGGCCAGAGCGCTCAGAGTAGGCCCGCTTGTGGCCACTCCAGGGTAGCGGGCAGAGCTGGGCACGGAAGGCGGCCTGGAAGCCGCGACGGAAGTTCTCGTTGAAGTAGCCGTAGATGATGGGGTTGGCGCTGCTGTGGAAGAAGGCCAGCCAGTGCGCGAAGGGGAAGGCGTAGACGGACAGCAAGTGCAGCTGCGGCTCGCTCAGCTGCCCGTAGTCGATGAGCAGAAGCAGCGCCCAGAGCGGCAGCCAGGACAGCGAGAAGAAGAGCGCCACCATCACCAGCATGTGCACCACACGGACCTTGCGGCGGGACGCGCGGCCACTCTCCGCCGCTGCCTCGTCCGCGTCGCGCGCGGGGCCGGGAGCCTGGCACAGCTTGCGAGCTATGCGAGCATACATCACCACGATGAGCGCCAGCGGCGCCAGGTAGATGTGCGCGAATAGCACGGTCGTGTACACCTTGCGCATGCCCTTCTCCGGCCAGGCCTCCCAGCACGAGTAGAGCGGATACGATCGGTTGCGGGTGTCCACCATGAAGTGATGCTCCTCGCGCGTGACGGTCAGCGTGACGGCCGAGGGACACATGATGAGCAGCGCCAAGGCCCAGATCACTGCGATGGTGAGCAGCGCCTTGCGGAGAGTCAGCTTCTCACGGAAAGGGTGCACGATGCAGCGGAACCTGCAGCCCGGGCGTGGGAAGAGAGGCAAAGTCTGGGAGGGTCCCTGGGGACCCAGAGAGGCCAGAGCTATTTCATTACGGACTGCTGGACAGGGGAGACCTGACATACATCATCGCACTTCTGGCACCATAAGGGGACAGCTTGGACACTAATTAGATGACTTTGCAAGTAAATTGGTTTCTCACTTTTAAGGGAGGCAGCTCACCCTACTGAGTTAAACCCAGGCAGGATTTAAGGCTGGGGAGCAGTGAGGCATCAGTGGCTTGGGTCTATATTTGGTGGTTGGGATGGGGGGGGGCTGGTTAGACGCAGCTGGTGCAGTCTGTGCTCAGTGTATGAGAAGACTTACTAGGTGAATCCACAAATGCAATAAATGCAATTACTTTCACATTTGTGTGTGTGTGTGTGTGTGTGTGTGTCTGTCTGTCTGTCTGTCTGTCCTTCTCTTTCCACCATGTGGGTCCTGAGTATTGAACACCATGCCTGGTGGCAAGTGCCTTTACCAGCTCCCTGAATCTGCTCCCCTGACCAACACAAATGCAATTTTTTTTTTTTTTGAGACAGGGTCTCCCTGTAGCTCTGGCTAATCTGGAACTCACTCTGTAGACCAGGCTGGCCTTGAAGATTTGCCTGCCTCTGCCTCCCAAGTGCTAGGATTAAAGGCATGTGCCACTATGCCCAGACTTATTTTTTTGTCTTTTTGAGACAGGGTCTCCCTATAGCCTCAGCTGCCCTGGAACTCACTCTATAGGCTGGCCTTGAACTTAGAGATCTGCCTGCCTCTGCCTCCTGTGTGCTAAGATTAAAGGCATGTGCCACCATACCCTGCTTAAAGACAGTTCTTAGCCGCCATGTCGGTGCTGGGAATCAAACCTGGGTCCTCTGCAACATCAGTTGTCACTCTTAACTGCAAAGCCATCTCTCCGGCCCACAAATGCAATTTTTGACTGTCTATGAATTCCTCAGAAAACAGGGTATGTTTATATCAACACAAGAATGAATGAGTAGAAGACAGTTGCTCAAAAGACTTTCTAGGGGCTGGAGAGATGGCTTAGCAGTTAAGAGCACTGACTGCTCTTGCAGAGGACCTGGGTTAGATTCCCAGCACCCACATGGTGGCTAAGGACCATCTTTAACTCCAGTTCCAGGGGAATCCAATGCCCTCTTCCAACCTCCATGGCATTGCACCAACCTACATGCAGACAGTACATTCGTACACATAAAAAATAATAAATAGCCGGGCGTGGTGGCGCATGCCTTTAGTCCTAGCACTTGGGAGTTAGAGGCAGGCGGATCTCTGTGAGTTCAAGGCCAGCCTGATCTACAGAGCCAGTTCCAGGACAGCTGGGGCTACAGGGAGACCCTGTCTCAAAAAGACAAAAATAATAATAATAAATAAATAAACTTTCTAGACCTTGGCTTTCCTATCTGAAAAATGGGGCCCATAATAATCTGCCCTCTGTAGGGTGGTGAAGATGAACTGAGATCACCCCACTTCTGGAGGCATTCTGAATGTTTAAGAATGAGAAAAAGAAACCAGGTATGGCACTACAGCCTATAACATTAACATTTGGGAGGTATAGTAGTAGGATCAGGAGTTCAAGGACATCTTTGGCTAGAGAATTTGAAGTCAGCCTGGGCTAAATGACACCCTGTCGTCTCCTCCTTCCAGAAAAAAAAGTGAGGAAAAATAGGATCTCCTACTTCCCAGAATTCCCTCTGCCATCCACTCTGCCAGAAAAATAGATCCAAGGACTGTGTAATCAGCCTCACTTATTTAATGGAGGGGGGAACCAACCTCAGAAAAGAAGTGGGCTCTCTGACCTTCCAGCCTGCCTAGTGTCAGGCACAGTGGCTACTTGGTGTCAGTCCCCAGTCACCCAGGGAAATCTCTCACCTCTCCACAGCAATGGCCACCAGTGTGAAAACAGAGGCAGACACAGACATGCCCTGCACCAAGCCGCTCATCTTGCACGTGGCATTGTCAAAGGGCCAACCTGTAATGACAGAAGCCCCCCAGCATGAAAGATGCCACCCACCAAAACTCAGAACACCAGCCAGGTAGGCCAAGGCCCCTGAAAAAAAGACTCATTCTTCCCTGTGCGTCATGTGGCCTCTGTGACCAGGACTGAGGAGCCAGTTGTCCCACTCTAATACGGACAGTGCTGATAGGAAGAAGGCCTTTATGTTGACCACTGACTGACTCCCTCCATGACCTTTTAGGTCCAGCCAGACCTTCCTAGCTTCCTGCTTCTGGATCTTGGCCATTCTTTCCTACAATAGCCCTACTGCTCTCTCTCTCTCTCTCTCTCTCTCTCTCTCTCTCTCTCTCTCCCCCCTTTTAATTTTATTGTAACAATGTATATGAGTATATTGCCTGCATGTATGTAAGTGTACCCATGTTGTGCAATGCCCATGGAGGTCAGAAGAGGGTGTCAGATCCCCTGGAACTAGAACTACTGACAGTCGTTAGTTGTCATGTGAGTGGAAGGATTTGAACCTGGGTGCCCTGAAAATACTCTTAACTGCTGAACCATCTCTCTAGCCCCTCCCCCTTTTATTTGAGACAGGGTCTCCCTGTAGAGCACAGATCTAATTGATCTTAGCCAAAAACCTAAGAAAGCAATAGGTTTAGAACTCTGAATCCTCCTTCCTATGAGAACGGGTTATACTGGGACTGGAGAGATGCTTAGTGGTTGAGAGCACTTACAGCTCTTCCAGAGGACCCAGATTTAGTTCCCAGCACTCACATGGCAGCTAACATCATCCTTAACTCCAGTTCCAGGGGTTTCAATGCCCTCTTCTGCCTTCTGTGGGCACCAGGCATATATGTACTACACTTACATACATGAAAGCAAAACACTCATGCACATAAAATAAAAATAAAATCTGGGCTGGAGAGATGGCCTAGCAGTTAAGAGCACCAACTGCTCTTGCAGAGGACCCGGGTTCGATCCCCAGTACCCACATGGCAGCTGAGAACCGTCTTTAACTCCAGTTCCAGGGGAATCCGACACCCTCTTCTGACCTCCGAGGCATTGCATGACACAGGTGCACAAACCAACATGCAGACAGTACATTCATACACATAATAAAATAAATAAAATTTAATAAATAAATAAATAAAAATAAAATCTTTAAAAATGTTTTATTTTTTGTTGGTCTTTTTGAGAAAGGGTCTGCCTTTAGTCCCAGCTGGCCTGGAGCTCACTATGTAGACCAGGCTGACCTTGAACTCACAGAAATCCAACTGCCTCTGCATCCCAAGCACTGGGATTAAAGGCGTGTGCCACCATGCTCAATGGTACACACCTTTGATCCCAGCACTTGGGAGGCAGAGGCAAACAGAACTCGAAGAGATTGAGGCCAGTCTGGAATGGTCTACATAGTGAGTTCCAGGTCAGCTGGGCTGTCTCAAAACAAACAAAATAAAAGGCTACCACCAATACTTCTCAAATGGTTCCATAAAATAGAAAGGAAGGAATACTACCTGTATTAGTTACTTTTCTGTTGCTGTGATAAAACCACCATGACCAAGGGAATTATAAGAGGAAGAGTTTATTTGAGCTTATGATTGATGGTTCCAGGGAATTAGAGTCCATCGTGGAAGAAGGCATGCTGGCAGGAGCTGGAGCAGAAAGCCAAGATTCACATCTTCAAGTTGGCACAGGAAGCAGAGCGAGCCACTGGAGACCTGCAAGGCTTGTTGAACTCTCTAAGCCGCCCCCAGTGACATACTTCCTCCAGCATGGCCACACCTTCTAACATCCCCCAAAACAGTGCCACCAACTGGGGACAAAATGTCTGAATACTTGAAATCTATGTGGGACATTCTCATTCAAACCACCACACTACCAAATCCACTGTACAAGCACAGCATTACCCTGATAACCAAAGCTGAGTAAGGACAAAAACCTCCTATGATCTGATTCCCCGCACCATGGATATAAATGTGAAAAAAAAAATCTCAAAGTAGTTACAAATGGAATTCAAGAACACATGAAGATCAGTCATCATAACCAAGTGGGCTTCATTTCAAGGGTTTAAGGATGAGCCAATATACGCAAATCAATAAATGTAACAAAGCATACAAATAGGCTCAAGGACAGAAATCACAGAAGTATCTCAAGAGATGTAAAAAAAGGCCTTTGACAAAGTTAAACATCTCTTCATAATAAAAGCTCTTCTATTCAGTAGGAAATAGAAGGACCATAGCTCAACATAATAAAAGCTAGAGATGGGACTGGAGAGTTGGCCTAGCGGTTAAGAGAGCCAACCGCTCTTGCAGAGGACCTGGGTTCGATCCCCAGCACCCACATGGCGGCTGAGAACTGTCTATAACTCCAATTCCAGGAGAGCTCCAGTTCCAGGGGAATCTGACGCCCTCTTCTGATCTCTGCGGCATTGCTCGACACGGGTGCACAAACCTACACGCAGACAATACATTCATACACATAAATAACATAAATAAATAAATAAATAAATAAAAATAAAAGCTAGAGATAAAGTATAGATAACTTTACACTAAATGGGAAAACTGGGGGGCTGGAGAGATGGCTTAGCGGTTAAGAGCGCCGACCGCTCTTACAGAGGACCCGGGTTGGATCCCCAGCACCCACATGGCGGCCAAGAACCGTCTGAAACTCCAATTCCAGGAGAACTCCAGTTCCAGGGGAATCCAACACCCTCTTCTGACCTCCGTGGCATTGCAGGACACGGGTGCACAAACTTGCATGCAGACAGTACATTTATACACATACAAAAAATAAATAAATAAATGGGAAAACTGGAAAGCATTTCCTCTAAGATATGGAACCAAGGCTGGGCGTGGCAGTGCATGCCTTTAGTCCCAGCACTTGGGAGGCAGAGGCAGGCAGAGCTCTATGAGTTCAAGGCCAGTCTGATTTATATAGCAAATTTCAGGCTAGCCAGAACTACATAGTGAGACCCTGTCTCAAAAAAATTTTAATTAATTAATTAATTAATTAATATTGAGACCAGGTAAAAGTGCCCACTTTCCACTTGATCTATACAAAAATTAAATATAGTGCTTCTTAGCTCGACCAGTAAGACAGGAGAAAGAAAGAAAATGGATTCAAATCAACACACACACAAAAAGTAGCTTATGTATATGCTAATAGTGAACTTTCTGAGAAATTAGGGTAAAAAAAAGTCCTATTCAGAATAGCTTTAAAAACCTAGGAATAGCTGGGTGTGATGGCCCACGCCTTTAATCCTAGCACTCAGGAGGCAGAGGCAGGCGGATCTCTGTAAGTTCAAGGCCAGCCTGGTTTACAAAGTGAGCTCTAGGCCAGCTGGGACTAAAGGGAGACCCTGTCTCAAGAAAAAAAAAACAAAACCCTAGGAATAAAAAAAAAAATAGCTGGACATAGTGGCACACGCCTTTAATCCTAGCACTCAAGAGGCAGAGGCAGGCAGATCTTTGTGAGTTCAAGGCGAGCATGGTCTACAGAGCGAGTTCCTGGCCAGCCAGCTGGGGCTACAGGGAGACCCTGTCTCTAAAAGACCAAAACAACAACAACAACAACAACAACAACAAAAACCCTAGGAATAACCCAGCTGTGGTGGCACACACCTTTAATCCCAGCATTTGGGAGGCAGAGGAAGGCAGATTTCTGTGATATCAAGGCCAATCTGATGTACATAGGGAGTTTCCGGCTACTAGGGATATAGGGAGACCCTGTCTCAAGAATCCATAACCAAAACCTAGGAATAAATATAACAAAAGAGGTAAAAGACTTCTATGGTGAAAACTTTAAAACACTAAAGAATTAAATTGGAGAAGAGAACGCCTGTGTTCATGGATTGGCAGAAGTAAAACCATGAACATATTTATTTTAACAAAAGGAAGCTGCAGACTAAATGCATCCCCTAATAAAATTGCAATGACTTTTTTTTTCAAAGACTAGAAACAATCCTAAAGTTTTGTGGAAGCATCAAAGACTCCATATAGCCAAAATAATCCTAAGCAGAAAGAGCAATACTCCAGGTATCACGTTTAACCTCAAATTATACTATGGATCCATAATGACAAAAACAGACGTGTAGACCAACGCAATAGAATGGAGGGCCCAAGCTGGGTGTGGTTGGTGGTGCATGCCTATAACCTCAACATTTGAGAGGTGGAGGCAGGAGGCTCATCAATTCACATTACCCTTGGCTATACAGGAAGTTTTGAAGCCAATTGAGACCCTCCCTGTCTTAAACAAACAAACAACAAACAATAGAAAACCTAGAAATAAACCCACACAAGGACAGTTACCTAATCTTTGCCAAAGGTGTCAACTACATTGGAAAAAAAGACAGCCTCTTCAACAAATGGTGATGGGAAAACTTGATATTCACATGAAAAGAATGAAATGGGATAAAGTCTCTTGCCCCGCACAACACACACACACACACACACACACACACACACACACACACAAACACACACACACCAATTCAAAATGGATCAAAAACCTTAGTGTAAGACCTAAAACTTTGAAATTGCTAGAAAACACATCAAGATGGAAGCATTGGCAGGAGCTTTCTAATTTCAGTAACAACAGGAAATAATTCCAGAAATTGCTCATCCAGAGGACCTAGGTTCAATTCCCAGCACCCACATGGCAGTTAACAACTGTCTATAATTCCAGATCCAGGGGCTTCTACACCATCTTCTGGCCTACTTGAGCACTGCGCAACATGGGTACACACACGTGCAGGCAAAACATTCATACACATAACATAAAATAAAAATTCTTAAAAAGCTTCTGCACAGCAAAGGAAATAGTAGACCGAAGAGACTTCCTACAGAATGAGAGAAAAATCTTTGCCCATTATACACCTAACAGGGGATTAATATCTAGAAATCTACAATGAATCACACAAATTAAACACCAAAAAACAAATTACCCAATGAATAAATGAGCTCCTGAATTGACTAGACAGTTCTCAAAGATGAGATACAAACAGTCAATAAGATCCTTGAAAAAGTGTTTAAGATCCTTAGCTGTCAAGGAAATGCAAATTAGAACCGCTTTGAGATTCTGTCTCACTCTAGGCAGAAAGGTTATCATCAGGAAACAAATTGGGATGCTGGGAAAAAGGGGACTGTTTGCACCTTATACACTGCTTGCAGGGATGTGACCTGGTACAGTCGCTGTGGAAGCCAGTGTGGAGCTTCCTCAAAAAAACTAAAAATAGAACTACTGTATGATCCAGCTCTGCCACTCCTGGATATCCACCTGAAGGATTCTGTAAGTCAGCCTATCAGGGAGACCCCAGCACCTTCGTGTTCATTGCCGCACTGTTCCCAGTAGCTGAAAATGCAATTCACCTAGATGTCCACCCACAGACGGAAGGATAAGGAAAAATGGTGTACACACACAAAGGGATTTTATTCAGTTGTAGAGAAGAATGAGATGGTGGCATTTGCAGGAAAAAGAGTGGAACCGGGGGCTGGAGAGATGGCCTAGTGGTTAAGAGCGCCGACTGCTCTTGCAGAGGACCCAGGTTCGATCCCCAGCACCCACATGGTGGCTGAGAACCGTTTTTAACTTCAGTTCCAGGGGGAAGAGGATTCGGGGAATCCGACACCCTCTTCTGACCTCAGAGACATTGCAAGACACGGGTGCACAAACCTACATGCAGACAGTACACTCATACACATAAAAAAATAAATAAAATTGAAAAAATTTTTAAAAAAGAGTGGAACCAGAGAATACTGTGTTAAAGGAGATAAACCAGACTAAAAAAGACAAATACCATGGCTTTCCTCATATGTGGAGTCTATAAATAGAAAGAGGACATGTCCGCCAGGAATGGTGGTGCATGCCTGTAATCCCCAAATCGCAGAGGACAAGGCAGGAGGATTACCAGTTTGAGGATTACACAGGAAATTCAAAGCCAGCCTAAGCTACAAAGGAGGTCTTTCCCCTATCCATCCCCAAATTCTAATAGTTAAATAAATAGTGGGACATGCTCATTGTGGTGTTTGGAATGAGTTTAAATATCATTGCCTGACTTCCGGTTTGCTCTGCATGTTTTGTGTGTGTGATTGAAGTTGTGATCGCACAGCTTCCTGTTCTGGCTGCCTGCCGCCACGCCTCTTCCGCCATTATGGACTCTCCCTCTGCAACCCTAAGCCCAAATAAACTCTGGTTGTCTGGTCATGGTGTCTTAGCAACAAAAAGTAACATGTAGACCCATTGTACAGTGTTACAAAACTGAGAAAAAGACTAAAGAAGCCCTCTATGAATGGACATGGCCTGATTTCTGGAATACAGTGCTAAAAAGCAAAGTCAGAGGCCCAGGGCTGCAGTTTTTGAGGCAGATTCTCACTATGTAGGCTAGGGTGGCCTGAAATTCACCATGTAGGTCAGGCTGTGTCTTGAATTTTCAGCAATCCTCCTCCCTCAGGCTCCTGAATACTGGGATTACAGCTGTGAGCCATCGCACCTGTCTGAGCCCACAAATTTGAGCCAGGGGCTGGAGAGATGTTCCAGGGGCTTCCTTGCCCTCTTCTGGCCTTAGCAGGCATTGCTTGCACTTGGTGCACTTACATGCATACAAACAAAACACTCATATATTTATGTTTCTATTTACATAAACATTTTTAATTAAAAAGCAAAATAAAATGAAAAGCATTTGAGACTGGCCAGGCAACATAGTAAAGCTGGGTAACCTGTTTTAAAAACTATGTATGTGGGGCTGGAGAGATGGCCTAGCGCTTAAGAGCGCCAAATGCTCTTGCAGAGGACCCAGGTTCGATCCCCAGCACCCACATGGCAGCCAAGAACCGTCTGAAACTCCAATTCCAGGAGAATTCCAGTTCCAGGGGAATCCGACACCCTCTTCTGACCTCCTCGGCATTGCACGACATGGGTGCACAAACCTGCATGCAGACAGTACATTCATACACATACAGAAATAAATAAAATTTAAAAAAAATAAAAAATAAAAACTATGTATGTGTATAGATGACCCTTTATGAAAGAGAGACAGGGCCACAGAATATACACTTATCTTCTCATTTGTACAGAGGATATCCAGGAAGGGTACATCAGAGAATAATGACCATCTGAACAAAAAGATTGTGAGAACTGGGCTAGTACAATGGAGGGCCAGGTGGCTTAGATGGTAGGAAGTGTTCCCCTGGGCACAGCACATTGTATGGCTCTGACTTTTTCTCTAATCAAAAAAATACTTATTTGGGCTGGAGAGATAGCCTAGCAGTTAAGAGCACCGACTGCTCTTGCAGAGGACCGGGGTTCGATCCCCAGCACCAACATGGCGGCTGAGAACCGTTTGGAACTCCAATTCTAGGAGAATTCCAGTTCCAGGGGAATCCGAGACCCTCTTCTGACCTCCGAGGCATTGCACAACACGGGTGCACAAACCTACATGCAGACAGTACATTCATACACATATAAAAATAAATAAAATTTAAAAAATACTTATTTTTATTTTACTTGTATCAGTGTTATTACCTACATGTATGTAAGTGCACCTGTGTTACGCACTGTCCATGGAGATCAGAAAAGGGTGTCAGGTCCCCTGGAACTAGAGTTATAGATGGTTGATAGCCATCATGTGGGTGCTGGGAACCAAACCCAGGTCCTCTGCAAGAGCAGCCAGTGCTCCTAACCACTGAGCCATCTCTCCAGCCCCAGCGCTGACATTTTAAAACCATGACTCACATACTCAAAAGTTCATCACAATCTATCGGGAGCTAGGGATGTAGCTCAGTAGTAGAGTACGTGCCTAGCATGCTCAAGGCCCTTGGGTTTACTCCTCAGCACTGCAAGAAAATAAAATAAAACCTATCAGGATATGGAGGAACCTCAACCAGAACACAAATGATAAAAAATGAGCAATTGTGCTATAAATGACTAGCTACATGGAAAGACTGAGAAGAAATATATATAGTAACTTAAAGAGCTCTGAAATCAGTATTCCAACAGCTTACCATTATTACTAAAAAGAACTTTGCACAAACTCCATGTTCTGACTAAATTGGTTGTGCTCCTGACTAAAATGCATAACTGGATCTAATTATATCACAAAGAGGAAAGCAGAGCTGGTGAGGTGGTTCAAATGGTGAAAGGGCTTGTCATGCAAGCCTGATGACCAGAGTTCAATCCCTAGACCCCATGGCAGAAGGAGAGAACCAATTCTTTTTTTTTTTTTTTTTGTCTTTTTGAGACAGGGTCTCCCTGTAGCCCCAGCTGTCCTGGAACTCACTCTGTAGACCAGGCTGGCCTTGAACTCACAAAGATCCGCCTGCCTCTGCCTCCCAAGTGCTAGGATTAAAGGTGTGCGCCACCTGCGAGAGAACCAATTCTTGCAAGTTGTCCTTGCCCTCCACGACATGCATGCACTTGCACACACACACACACACACACACACACACACACACACACCCCTCACACACACGCACATCCAATAAATAAAAATGTAACTTAAAATTTTGTGTGTGTGTGTGTCTTTTTGAGACAGGGTCTCCTTGTTGTCCCAGCTGTTCTGGAACTTGCTATGTAGACCAGGCTGGCCTTGAGCTCACAGAGATCCACCTGCCTCTGCCTCCTGAGTGCTGGAACTGGCTCAGTCTAAGCAACAAAATAGAAAATAGTCGTGTTGGATTAACATCCATGAAACAGAACTCCAATTAATAAGTGGAGGAGGAATAATGCAACCAGTCATTATAAGGGAATATGACAGTGAACACTGCTGAGGGCAGCAGCAATTGAAGCATGCTAAAATCAGTGCGAAGATATAAAGAGCTCTATGACATCTGCATAGTCCCAGGTACTTATTAATTAGAAAGGAGAAAGTGGTTGTTTTGCGGTTGAGATACAGGATGTTAAGCAAGGAATCAAAGGAGGAGCACTGTTATCACTTACCTTCTCTAACCATCTGTGCTAAGCTCTGCCAAAACACACAAACTGAATCTAATTAGGGGCCCCATCAGGTGAAGCCACATTGCAAATAATTTATCAGCATTCTTCAAACGTAGCAATGCTAATGCCAGGCACTATGGCAGATTGTAGGGAAACAGAACAATTCAGTAAGATGGGCCTGGCAGCACTCATCTGTAATCCCAGCTACTCGGGTGGCTGAGGCAGGAGGATCACAAGTTCAAGGCCTGCCTGGGCTACAGAGTGAGTTTAAGGCCGTCCTTAGTAACTCAGTGAGACTCTGTCTCAAAATGTATAAAAGTACTAATGTTGGCAGCAGGTGCACTAAAACTGAACCAATACAAAGAGGACTGGCATGGCCCCTTCAGCCAGGGTGACACACACACACACACACACACACACACTCTGAAGCACTCCATGTTTTGGAGGGGCTGGGGAAATGGCTCAATAAATAAAGTACTTACTTGCCATGCAAGCATGAGGTCTGGAGTTCAGACCCCAGTGTCCAGGTGAGGAGTGATCCAGGAAGACTCCTAACATCAACCTCAGGCCTCCACGTGCATGCACATGCTCACCCACACGCATGTGCATAGACATGCTCATCCACACGCATGTGCATGGACATGCTCACCCACACACATGTGCATGGACATGCTCAGCCACATGCATGTGCATGGACATGCTCAGCCACACGCATGTGCTCTTAACTGCTGAGCCATTTCTCCAGCCCCCCAGTTTTATTTTTCTTAAAGTTCTCCCCCCCACTAATTTTTTTTTATGTTATGTGTGTTTTGCCTGCATGTATGTAAGTGTATCATGTGTGTGCAGTGCCTATGGAGGACAAAGAGGGTGTTGGATCACCTGGAACTGGAGTGACAAATGGTTGTTAGCCATCATATGGGTGTTGGGAACCAAACCTGGTCCTTTGTAAGAACAGCCAGTGTTCTTAACTGATGAGCCATCTCTCCAGCAATTTTTTTCTTTCCTTTTAAAAGAATGACTCTGCTGTGTTTTTTCATCTTCAAATCATTTCTGGCACTAGAGGCAAAAATGATGTAAAGACTTTTAGAGAGTTTGAATTTGTTTGATTATATATCTTTTTTGTAAATTTGGCTCCAAGAACATGCATTGTTATCATGCTGACTTTATGCCTGTAAAATTATTGAGAATATTATCAGTAAATGAAGAGGTGTCTTTTTTATATATCTGCATTAGGGAGAAATGACATTTCACAAGATCTTGGCTCTTGGTGCCACTGTTTAAGTGGTGGTAGCCTATCAAAGGTTTTGATCGATCTCATCAAAACCTTTGACAGGCATTGTGGCACATACGTATAATCCCAGTGCTTAGAGGGTCAGAAGGATTACAAGTTCCAGACCAGCTTGGTCTACATAGCAGGCCTCAGGCTAACCTGGGCTACAAAGTGAGACCTTTCCCTCCCCTCCAAAAAACAAACAAACAAAAAGACTTAGGTTGTCTGTCATGATATTCCAAATGGCCACAGTTATAGTTAGAAAGCCTTGTGATGTGCATGGATGTATCTCATATTTTGCAAATACAAATCTGGCCAGCCAGATTTATACAGGGAGAGCCTGTCTCAAAAAAATAAATGAAAATAAATCAAACAAACAAAACCCACCAACTTTCCCAAGAGGTACGGCTTTTTTCCCCTCCTAGCTTAAAAATGTATCATATCAGCTGGGCATGGTGGCTCACACCTTTAATCCTAGCACTAGGGGCTGGAGAGATGGCCTAGCGGTTAAGAGCGCCGACCGCTGTTACAGAGGACCCGGGTTCGATCCCCAGCACCCACATGGCGGCCGAGAACCGTCTGAAACTCCAATTCCAGGAGAACTCCAGTCCAGGGGAATCCGACGCCCTCTTCTGACCTCCGCGGCATTGCATGACACGGGTGCACAGAGTTCCACGCAGACAGTACATTCACACATACAGAAATAAATAAAATTAATTAAAAAAAAATCCTAGCACTAGGGAGGCTCCCAGCACTCGGGAGGCAGAGGCAGGCAGATCTCTGTGAATTCAAGTTCAGCCTGGTCTACAGAGCAAGTTCCAGGCCAGCTGGGGCTACAGAGAGACCCTGTCTCAAAAACACCAAAAAAAAAGTATCATATATCCTATATATGATATGATACACCCAAGTATATCACAAGGCTGGTAATTATATGCACCCAAATTTATAACTGTGGCCATTTGGAATATCATGACAGACAACCTAAGTCTTTTTTGTTTTTTTTTTTGGAGGGAAGGGGAAGGTCTCATTTTGTAGCCCAGGTTAGCCTGAGGCTTGCTATGTAGAGCAAGCTGGTCTGGAATTTATAATCTTCCTGACCATCTAAGCACTGGAATTACAAGTACATGCCACAATGCCTGCTTGGCTCCTAAGTCATTTGATGAGATCAATGCCAGCTTAATCAAATGGTGACCTCACTGTATTACAGTGACTGCTCTGTGTGTGTGTGTGTGTGTGTGTGTGTGTGTGTGTGTGTGTGTGCATGTTTGTGTGTCTGTGTGTCTGTCTGTGTCTGTGTGGATCTGCTCCTGTTCATGAAGGATGCATAGTTTGTACTCCCTGTAGGGAGTAGTACTTCCAATTCCCTATTGGAATCTGCAGTCAGTAAAGTCTCCGTGAGACTGACTTGGCTCCACTTCCTGGACCAGAAACTTGTGGAAACTCTGGCTCCCTAGGGCCGAGTCAGCAAAGCCACTTCCAATAGGCAGTGCAGTCCAGAGGCCTGGGAGCTACTGTGAGCTCTGAGAGTTGAGGGTCTTGCAGATTCAAGCCTCTAGGGGGCCCCACAGCTCTGGAAACTGTTCCTTCACCACCTGGACTGTCCAAAATTCTGATACTAAAACAAGAAAAGCTGACCATCAGAGAGAGAGAGAGAGAGAGAGAGAATAGAAGATAGATAGATGATGATGATGATGATGATAGATAGATAGATAGATAGATAGATAGATAGATAGATAGATAGATAATTACACATTATGACATCTGCAGGAATTTAGAGGGCAGATGGTCTAGTTCAGCTTAAACACCTCCTACCCAATTCCTGCTCAGTGGCTGGCCTGTCCCTACTTGGACCCTCCCAGGATCCAGGAGCTCACTACCTACAGGACAGGGAAGCTCAAATGTATGGGGTTTCAGGTCCTTATTGAAAAGAAATGCCCACACCAGCTGCTGCTTCTCCCGGCTCTAGCTCTGCCTGTGAGAGCTCTCTGGGAGAGAGGCAATACATGAGCAGGGGGTGGGGATGTGGGTCATGACACTGACATGCTTTATAACTACAGACCAGTCCTTTAACGGCTCTGAACATGCTTTTTCATCCATGAAATGAAGATAAGAACCAAGGACAGTCGGATGGATTTGTACTGGGAGCAATTAAGATAACGCACAATGTATATGGAACATCATGCCTGACACAAAGAAAATGATTAACCCATTAGACCTATTATTTCTAGGCTAATTCTTCAGTCATAATGCTGTCAATTTGACACAATAGAGGATGGCCCAGCTGAGATCTCTGTCTTCCAAGCTTCCATCTCAGGCTTTAGCTGCAGAGTAGGGGTGGAGGGTGGGGGTTCTCCTGCTGCCCTGGGTCACACTCACCAGTGATGAGGTTATCCACAAGGGTGGTGGGCATGCAGAAGATGCCCACTAGCAGGTCGCTGACGGCCAGGTTGAAAATGAACATGTTGGTGACGGTGCGCATATGTCTGTTCTTGAGCACGATGAAGCAGACCAGGGCATTGCCCACCATGCAGAGGAGGAAGATGAGTGTGTAGGCCACAATGAACATGGCCGCCACCGGACAGGAGTGCTGGTAGTAGGAGGAGAAGGTGAGGTTGGCAGCCAGGGTGGGCTCACTGTCACTCCCATTATGACGCAGGAGCCAGCTGCCATTGACATGCTGGGAGGTCTCCACTAGGATGGAAGGAACACGAGAATCGGGACCTAGGCACAAAGGAGATGGGCAGCTTTTCACCACTGAAAGGTCGATGTTTCTTGTCTGGGCAGGTAGCTCAGTGGGTAGAGTACCTGCCTAGCTTGCACGAAGCTGTGGGCCCACATAAAGCGGGCGCAGTGATATATATCTTTAATCCCAACAGTTAGGGGGTAGAGGCAGGAAGATGAGAAATTCAAGGTCACCTTCATCTACATAGAGTGTTCCAGACAAGCCTCAGCTACCTGGAAAAAAAAGAAAGGAAACGGAAAGAAAAGAAAAAGGAGGCAGAAAGCTGGCCAAGCAGTTAAGAACACTTGCTGCTCTAGCAGAGAGCCAGGGTGTGGGTTCATCACCCACATGGCACAACTATCTGCATCTGTAAACTCCAGTTCCAGGAACTCCAGTACCCTCTTCTGGACTCCTGAGATGCCAGGCACATACATGGTACACATAAATACATGTAGGCAAAATACTCATAGAGATGACATTTAAAAATAAATCTTAAAAAGAGGAAGAAAAGTCAAGGCTTCTGTGTATCACATATGCCACACCTCAGCCCGCCCAGGACACTCATCCCCGTTCAACTCCCAGGTTAACCAGATACACTGATCACCACCATTCAAACCCAACACTGCTGAAGAGACTCATTCTCCAGTTCTAGTTATTTTATATCGACATCTATCTGCCAAGGCTCCATCTTTCTATGTCTTTTAAGAACTCTTAACTTTTTTTTTTTTGGTCTTTTCGAGACAGGGTCCCCCCGTAGCCGCAGCTGTCCTGGAACTCACTCTGTAGACCAGGCTGGCTTTGAACTCACAAAGATCCGCCTGCCTCTGCCTCTGCCTCCCAAGTGCTGGGATAAAAGGCATGCACCACCACCACGCCTGGCAAATTTTTTGCTTTTTTTTTTAATTCTTTTTTTAAATTTTTTTATTTATTATTTATTTATGTGTATGAATGTACTGTCTGCATGCAGGTCTGTGCACCCCTGTCATGCAATGCCCCAGAGGTCAGAAGAGGGCGTTGGATTCCCCTGGAACTGGAGTTCTCCTGGAATTGGAGTTATAGATGGTTCTCAGCCGCCATGTGGGTGCTGGGGATCGAACCTGGGTCCTCTGCAAGAGCAGTTGGCGCTCTTAACCTCTAGGCTATCTCTCCAGTCCCTTTTTTGCTTTTTTGAGACAAGAGCTTACATATATCCCAGGCTGGCCTTGAACGTAATATGTAGCTGAGGATGACCTTGAACTTCTCATCCTGCCACATCTACCTCTTGAGTGCTGAGATTCTGTGCACCACCATGCCTAGTCTATGTGATCAAACTCAGGGGCTTTGTGCATGCAAGGCTAGCACTGTACCAACTAAGCTACAACCCCACTACCAAGAATCTAGCTTCTAAAGACCCCATCATCCAGGTTCCCTTGCCCTCTGGCTTCTGGCTGGGTTCAGCCAATGGGAAGCACTTGGAGGTGGGAATCCAAGAAAAAGAATGAGTCAGACTACTTGTCTCCTGCCTTCCTGCCTAGCCAGATTCCATCAGCAGACACAGCTCTTGAGTGGGATGACTCTTTGCTGTGCTTTGAATGTTCCCAAATTTCATGTTCTTAGACCCTGGAGAAGAACCTATGTCACTTCCCTAATCCAAGATAATTTCTTATTATATTCTAAGCATATGTCCTTGTATTTACAGACAACTGTACCTCTCACCACTCATCGGAGAAGCTTCTTTCTGCAACATTTTATTACAAGGTTCCACAACTGGTCAAATACAGAGAATAATGGGCTGGAAAGTTGGCCTAGCGGTTAAGAGCGCCGACTGCTCTAACAGAGGACCCGGGTTCGATCCCCAGCACCCACATTGCGGCCGAGAACCGTCTGAAACTCCAATTCCAGGAGAACTCCAGTTCCAGGGGAATCCGACGCCCTCTTCTGACCTCCGCAGCATTGCACAACACGGGTGCACAAACTTGCATGAAGACAGTACATTCATACACTTACATAAATAAATAAAAATATTAATTAAAAAATACAGAGAATAAGTGACTGTTAGCCCTAAGCAGCACATGGTATTCAGACACCACTACTGGACTCAGCAAGTATATAATTATAAATTTTAATATATTTTATATATAATTATATAATATATGTAATATATCATAAAATAAAAGAGAACAAGCGGTTGTTGGTGGTGCACACCTTTAATCCTAGCACTTGGAGGCAGAGGCAGGTGATCTTGTGAGTTCAAGCCAGCCTGGTCTACAGTGAGTTCCAGGACAGCTGGGGTACAGGGAGACCCTCTCGAAAAGACCAAAAATAAATAAAATAAAGGGACAGGTAAACGGGGGGGAACATGGAGGAGGTTAAAGGGGAGGACTTGCAAATGCAACACTCATATATGAAATTCTCAAAAATAAAACAATAAAAATAATCATGTGCTAGATATTTTAATCCCCCAAATCACATGTCAATGGAATTTGGAGGTGGGGTCTTTGAGCAGTAATTGGAATTATATGAGGTCATGGGGCAGGTCCCTAATGGCAGCATTAGTGGCTTTAGAAGATGAAAAGACAGCAGCAGACTATTGTACTTGCTATCTTTTTCAGGATTTACTTTATTTTTTACTTACGTGTCTGTGTGAATGTACGCACACGTGTGAAGATGACTACAGAGGCCAGAAGAAGGCTATGCATCCCCTGGAACTGGAGTTACACTTGGCTATGAGCGGCTGGATATGGGGGTTAGGACTCAAACTCTGGTCCTCTGCAAGAGCAGCAGGTGGTCTTAACCACTGAGCCATCTTCTCCAGCCCCCGAAGGTTGCTCTGTTTTGCGGTGGACTCTTCCCCCTCTTAGGATTCAGGGGGAAAGTTCTCACCACATACTATAAGACTCTGCTTGTGGACTTCTTGGCTTCCAGAACTGTGAGGAAACTAACCTCTTATTCTTTTTTTTTTTTTTTTTTTTTTTGGGTCTTTTCAAGACAGGGTCTCCCTATAGTCCAGCATGTTGCCATGGAACTCGATTCATGCTGGTAGTACACAGCTGGCCTTGAAATCACGACGAAGATCGCACCTGCCCGTCTGCTCTCCAAGTGCTGGATTAAAGGCCATGCGCCACCACACACGCTAACCTGCTTATGTCTTTAAGGTGTTTTTCAGATTTTGGATATTTTGTTTTAGCAACATGAAAATGGACTTAAAGACACTCTATTATCCATTGGTTTCTTGCTACAACCCTGGGCCTAAGTAGCAACCATTCTCCTCCGCTCTCGTCTCTCCTCTCTCTCTCTCTTCTCTCTCTCTTCTCTCTCATTTCTCGCATCTTTGCACTACAGTCTCGCTGGTAGAGCAGTATCCCTATGTAATTGTGTGTTTTATCCCACAGTGAGCATCATTCGGGGGGCCCTGATCTGTGTGTTTGTCACTCAGAACCAAGCTGAGTGTGCTCCCTAGTCCTGTTTTGGAGGAAGCAGCTCAGTGTCCAACCATAGCTCTTTTGGGAAGTCATTAGCTCTGGTGAATCATAATGTTGTCTCACAAACTCTCCTCAAGACTTCCTCGGGGACTGAACAGAACCTGCACAGGAGGACAGAGAGTCTCTGAGGAGTCTCTTTGCTGTGCTCAGAGCCCAGCCACTGGCCAGGAGGCCCACCGGAGGCTGGGGACACCTGGGGCAGCAGGCCAGGGAGCTGACACCATCAGGGCTAACAAGGACCAGCAGGGACCATCAGAGGACTCGGTGGGGGCTAAGGTCTCCTGGGTGGAGAAGAAGCTTCTAGAAAGTTCTGGTGCCTGGTAAAGGGATGACACTCCCCCAGTTAGGGTATCAAGGGCCTCTAATTGCACTCAAATACCTTTAAGATAATATAGGATATATCAGACACATGCAAGAGAGACTATTGTGGACATATGCAAGGATATAAAGTTTA